>CAMTDV010000023.1:86474562-86764562 GCA_947069175.1 Scalesia atractyloides
GTATGGGTTGAGTATCCTGCTACAGGAATCGCTTATTGTTGCCTACAGTAAAAATATTGATAAGCAGAGCTGATTCACTAAGTATGATTTCATGCGTAAGAGTTTTGATATGTTTGGAAAGATAGGGTTATATCCTAAAACAAAATTTCTAATACTACAACCTACATGGAACTTCTCATAACCGTCTAACAATGCCTCTGATCCTTTGACAAGAATACTTATATATAGGAAGTACCAGCGGCGTATCCACCATATTCTTGTCAAATTTTCATTGGTTTTATCAGTAAGTTATGATTGGTTCTATGATGTGACTCTAAACATAAATAAACGCCACAACCAATGTACCAAGAAATTACTAAATCCTATATAGAACTTCTCATAACCGCCTGACAATGCCTCTGATCCTTTGACAAGAATACTTATATATAGGAAGTACCAGAAGCGTATCCACCATATTCTTGTCAAATTTTCATTGGTTTTATCAGTAAGTTATGATTGGTTCTATGATATAACTCTAGAACATAAATAAACACAACAACCAATATCTGAGTCCAAATTCTGATAGCATACATGTTTGAATGGTGACAGTTCCTCTCTCGTTTGTTATGATGGAGAGGTTAGTTTATGTAGAAATAGAACACAATCCAATTTCTTTAAATGGCGAGATGATATGAATGTAACACAAATTTCAACCAAGACAATACTAAATCCTACATGGAACTTCTATAACCGCCTGATAATGCCTCTGATCCTTTGGCGAGAATACTTATATATAGGAAGTACCAGCGGCGTATCCACCATATTCTCGTCAAATTTTCATTGGTTTTATCAGTAAATTATGATTAGTCCTATGTGACTCTAAAACATAAACAACACAACAACCACAGCTTGAGTCTAAATTCTGATAGTATACATGTTTGAATGATGACAGTACCTCTCTCGTTTGTTATGATGGAGAGGTTAGTCTATGTAGAAAATGGAACATAATCCAATTTCTTTAAATAATGAGATGATATGAATGCTAAATCAGGGAGTATAAACACAAACTTCAACCAAAACAATACTAAATCCTACATGGAACTTCTCATAACCGTCTGATAATGCCTCTGATCCTTTGGCGAGAATACTTATATATAGGAAGTACCAGCGGCGTATCCACCATATTCTCGTCAAATTTTTATTAACTTTATCCGCAAGTTATGATTAGTTCTATGTGACTCTAAAACAAACACAACAACCAACACTTGAGTCTTAATTCTGATAGTATCCATGTTTGAATGATGACAATACCTCTCTCGTTTGTTGTGATGGAGAGGTTAGTCATTGTGGAAGTGAGACATAGCTCAACTTCTTTAAATGATGAAATTGAAATACGCTGAAATGTATGATGAACAAACTTTGACCAAAACATACTAAATCCTACATGGAACCTCTCATAACTGCCTGATAATGCCTCTGATCCTTTGACAAGAATACTTATATACAGGAAGTACCAGCGGCGTATCCACCATATTCTTGTCAAATTTTCATTAACTTTATCCGCAAGTTATGATTAGTTCTATGTGACTCTAAAACAAACACAACAACCAACACTTGAGTCTTAATTCTGATAGTATCCATGTTTGAATGATGACAATACCTCTCTCGTTTGTTGTGATGGAGAGGTTAGTCATTGTTGAAATGGAATACAATCCAATTTCTTTAAATGATAAGATGCTATAAATGCTAAATCAGTAAGTACAAAACAAACTTCAATCAAAACAATACTAAGTTCTACATGGAACTTCTCATAACCGCCAGATAATGCCTCTGATCCTTTGGCAAGAATACTTATATATAGGAAGTACCAGCGGCGTATCCACCATATTCTTGTCAAATTTTCATTGGCTTTATCCGTAAGTTATGATTAGTTGTATGTGACTTTAAAACATAAACAAACTGAAATAGTAATTCGCATTAATATCCTTGGATAAGATTCCCATTTATAACTGGGATACGGGAAAATTGAGATAACATAAAGAAAAACATAAAAACTAAGCGGTTGGAGTTGAATCTTCATTTTCGGTGAAGGGGACTAGTTGGGTGGTTTCGTTTGGGCCGTCATTATCTTCGACAGGATTGGCGTTGATGTTGAAAACTCTTCCTCTTGCTGGTGGCCTAGTGATTGGGTTTTCTTGATTTACTTGGATAGCTGGGTTTGATTGAGCTTGAGCGTTTATGATGTTAACCAATCGAGGGCACGTGTTTCTAAAGTGGGTAGGGTCGCCACAATTGAAACAAGCTCGAACATATGGGAACATGGGGTATTGGGGTTGTTGATAGGTTTGGATCATGTTTTGAGTAGGGGAAGAGATTTGGTTTTGAGGGGTGCGGCAAACCTTGCTCAAATGACCATAGCGTCCACAATTCGCACATAGTCGACAAGGTAAGGTAGATGGATGGTGATAAAAACAGGTGTTACATTGAGGGTGAGGTCCAAGGTATGGTTTCTTATTTGGGTAAGTTGACTTGGGTGCTATTTGCGTGATTGGGATAGCTTGGATTGGTATGGCTTGTGAAATTGGTTGATTACGTTGTGTGACAGTGAAAAGTTGCCCATCTCGTTTTCTCTTAAAAGTGGGTTGAGAAGGGAATTCGGTTAGGGTGGAGTTTGAAGTTTCAGTCGATGCCTTATCCTTCTTCTTCTCCTCCTTGAAGTCTTTGTTCCGGATTCGGTTTTCGGTGAGCTCTGTAGCTAACTCCATTGCTGCTTCCAAGGTTACAAGTGTGGTACATATTACAGAGTCTTGGATTTTTGACGGAAGACCTCGAATGTAGTGCTCGATCAAACAGTAAAGAGGGGAGTGAACAAGTTGGGAACCATTTGATTCAACTCGAGGAATCTTTTGTTGTATGTGGTGTGGTCGCCTTCCTTTTGCTTCAACGAATAGAACTCATCTTCTTACGGGCGAGGCTAGAAGACATCTACAAGGAATACCTATCAAGAGTATGAGCTGGATGTTTTTGGGATCATGGGTCGCACTTAGGAATGAACATTCATAAAATAAATATATAAAAATAAATCTACTACATCCATAGGATGTCTTGGGCTTTGCTCGTCATTGGGCCTTGCATGCCGCCATACTTCACCTTTGTAATCATGTGGGCCCCCATGAATACCGGGTATTTCATATGGTTCGCATGTGTTAGCCTGGTTACGTACACTAAAACCCGGAGAAAATCGAGAAATATGTATATAACATATGATATTCGGAATGTGTCCAGGTGTGGACACGGTGACACCTCAAAGTGGGGTTAGTTCGAACGACGTTTGGTGTGGCATGCTTTGGCCTAATAGGTCCTTCGTACTCTCATCGTTAGTCCCCAGGTAGGCAAACTGGTCCGTTATATTGGATTTATACGAATGCCAACCTAGACAGGACGTTCCGACTACCGGTACTTGTACCCCTCCAGTTACTACATGCCCGTCGCAGAACTTACTTTGATGAGATTTGAAAATTGCGACAAAATCTTTGAATAACACAAGTATGAAGATGATTTGAATATATGAACATTGAAATATGTATGATGAATGCGTATGTAAGTATGTATGTTTGACTGTAAGTATAAACAAATATGAAACAAATAAATATCATAAGTTTGTATGTAACCACCTAAACAATTAAAATTTAGGCAACTATAGTATAGGCTCTAAGGGTCTAATAACCTATCCTATATCCCTATAGTCATGGCTCTGATACCAATCTGTCACACCCCGACCCGTAGCGGAAAAGGTGATCGGGGCATAATTGGGTTACCATCAAAGCTCATGACATTTATTATAACGTTTCATATTCATTAATACAATTTAATGGGAAATATACATTCATAATTACATCATGTCCTAAACATCATTCTAGACTTCATTGTTTTCTTCTAAGGCATTTCCTATGTTTTCCTTGCTTCATCCTGATCACCTGTATCATGTGTAAAAATGGTTTTTGGATCAACAAAAAGTTGGCGAGTGAATCCTATGAAAAACATTTGAACAAGTTTATTTAATTGATTATAAAATAAAGTGCACAACCACATATGAGTAAAAATAGATGTAAACTTATTCACCAATCATTTAATATTAAATAATGCACACATGAACAATAATGGATCGTTTAGAGGCACGCGTTGCTCAACTCGTCTCCCACGAGGAACTGATGGGCCTAATGAATGAATTGCATATAACTTGACAATATGAAATACATAACTACAAACAATATATACAATCTAAGTTTTGAGGCACGCGTTGCTCAACTCGTCTCCCACGAGGAACTGATGGGCCTAATGAATGAATTGCATATAACTTGACAATATGATATACATAACTACAAACAATATATACAATCTAAGTTTAGATCACAATATGGTATGGCACAAGTTTAAATAAACGAGTTAATTTTAGTGACACATGACACACCCCAAAACGTGTAATTAAAAAGGGGAGTTGTAAGATTCACTCACATTGGGTGCGTTCGGTTGATGATGTTGAATGCGCACGAAGTTGGTTTTAACCACGAGTGAAACTAACCTAGATAATGGCATAATGGTTCGGTAAATAAGCGGATTTTATTAATCAATTTTAGTAGGATGATTGGATATATTTTTGTGAGTTTAAGGCTATTTTCTAACCTTAAAAATGTTATTTTTAAGTATTTTTAATTGATTTTTAAATAAAATAAATAAATAAAAATAATAAAAAAATGTTGACTTTTTGCGACCGTTGACCGTTGACCGTTGACTTGTGACCGGTAAGGCTGTGTAATTGTGTGCGCCGGGTGAGGCTCGAACCCGAGACCTCCCGTTCGCGTGCACGCAGCTCTACCAACTGAGCTACGTGTCTAACCCGAAATATTTCTGTTTTTAATTATATTTATATACTAATTGAATTAATCTGAAAATCATTTATTTAAAAACGATTTTTAATAACTCGCTCGGTGCTCTCCACAGGTCTCGAACCCGGGACCTGTGGTTTAGGTTAACACACAGTCCACCGCTGGACTGTGTGTCTAACTTGTTAAATAATCTGATTTTTATTATACTTATATACAAACCAAATAATTTCATTTCTGTCTTATATAAAAAATTTAATAATTGCCCGAACCGGTGCGGTAGTCCGGACTCGAACTCGTGACGTGTGATTAAACGTTCACACAGTCCACCACTGGACTGTGTGTCTATCTTGGTTATTATTCCGGTGTTTATTAAACTTAACATCTATATGAAATGGATCCGGTTCAGTTTAAAAAAAGGAACATTTTTATTAAGGCGAGTGTGCGTGGGACAAGAATCAAACTCGGGACGTATGCGTGTTTTATTTGCACACAGTCCACCGCTGGACTGTGTGTCTAACCCGAGATATATCTTGATTTAAATTAAACTTATAGACAACTGAAACTTCTCACTTAACCAGAATCGGAGTCTGACTGGTTCGACGACTTAATCATGTTCTTTTAGTGTGTTGCGATTAATTGTATGTGAGATAAATAAAAAGAATAGAGATTAAGTGTAAGGTATACCGAACTGGACTCCTCTGTTTCTCCGGCAGAACTCCGACGACAGCAAATTATTCCGGCGACGTGTGTCCTGCGGCAGAGGGTCTTCAGGGAGCTTGAGATGAGTGTGGCTGGCTTCGGTATGAGTTCTGGGTGTTCAGTAAGGCACAGAGGTGAAAGGCTCGGTTTTCCGGCGAGTTGCAGCAGTTCTCCGGCGAGTGAAATTATGTCGGGAAGGAGTGTGATTGTGAGCGAAAAAGCTAACAGAGGTTAGAGGGGGTATTTATAGGGCAGAACATTGACGAATTTAGTCCGATTTCCGTCTTGATTCGTCGGTTAAAGATTTTCCGGTGGTTATAACTTGTGTCGCGGACTGGACATCGGTTATAACCGATGTAGTAGTTAATGTTTACGTTAAGTCATTGATAACCGACGCTGTTTGACGAAATCGTCGGATTTTCCGGCGTCAACGGATTTGATTTCTGTTTTCATTATTCGAATTAATTGTCCGGATGTATTACTAAAGAATACAAGTGGCGGAGTGGTTTGATGGGTGAGTGTTAAGGCGTTTGCTGGATCCTGGCTGACCCGGGTTCGAAACCCGGCAGAAGCCTTTTATTTTTATTTCCTTATTTTATATACTTTTTCAAATATAACTTATATATTCCAATATACTTATTAATTATGTATCTTTAAAAATAGTTTGGGCATTAAATACGCCATGAAATTTTTAACTGATTGTTCGGTTAATAAACGGAGCGGGTTTGGTAAATCCGGATTTTTTGACGGATGTTACAATAGGGAATTAGGTTATTAGTAATACTTTAACCTAGACTATAACCATCCTAGGTCCCTAACATAAGTTATCTTGTGTTTAGATCCTAAAACAATACCATCACCTATCCTTCGATGATTACCAAAACAAATTCACAAATTACAAATTCGTTTTGAAAATAAATCATCTATCCTTAGATGATTTGTTTTTAGGCTTCATGCCTTCAAAGTTTTCAAAATCTCATCAAAGTTTGGGTTTAACACGTGCAATCTGGAAAGGTGGATGCATGTACCCTGAGTTTTTTGTCTAAGGATAGATGATTTATTTTCAAAACGAATGTGTAACTTGTGAATTTGTTTTTGTCCAAACCCATAGTTATGCTTGTGACCCGTTAAAGTGGCGTAAACCATTTTAACAAGTCGTAACGGGTCAAAGCACTTAGAAACTCTTCCAAATCAGAATGTAAGGTATTATAAACCATATCATACGAGTCCCAACACTCGTTTGGTTTATAAGACCTCATTCTATCAATTCCTCCGATTAAATCCTTGACACACTAAAGTAGTATTTCGATACATTAGGACACACTTGAACTCTTCAATCCTTGAGGTTTGTTTGATCATTTGAACAAGACATTTAGGGTGATTCAGATGTGCCTATCACCATTTTCTTGTTTTCATGACATTATACATGTTTTACTTATCTAGTACATATAGTACATGATTTCAAAGACATTTTACTTCGTATGTTGACTTAGCATACCTAGTACATGATTTAAAACATTTTCATGACATGCTTACATTGTTCAAGACATATTGATGCGTTCAGTATATAATGATACATTTATTAACATTGATCACGCAGACTGGTAGTATGTAATGGTACCATAAGATTGACAATCCCGTTCCCGCTTCCTAGGTTTGTTTGGAAGTGACTTTAGGGAATGACAGAATCCGATGAACATTATATAAACCTTTGTCTTTATAAGGATTTATCCAACAGTCAACAAGGCTTGAATGTATTCGCAAACAATCTATATATGTGTGTGTTTACAGAAATTGATTTATAAAACAAGAGTTTTTGTTTAAACAAGACCTTTCTTTATTCAGAACACCTGTTTTATACAAGACATCTTGAAAAGACAAGAATTTTGGTTATTTTATACAAGACATATATTTTATGGTTTAAACAAGACTTTTGTTTGCCATACAATACATTGGTTTATACATAGACATTTGGTTTATACATGGCATTGGTTTATACATGACATTAGTTTAAACAAAAAATCTCACTTGTTGGCTCATGGTAAGTGAGTTAAATGATGAGACGTTTGTAATATGATAAAAGCATGGTGGATACGCCGTTGGTACTTCCTATATATAAGTGCTTTCATTATATTTTATAACGTAGCATTATCTAAACCACTTCAAACAAAATACAAGACATGACATACTTTATACAAGGCACGAGTTATTTTGGTTATTAAGTTAACCATGCATCATTTCTTTTAAATCATTTGATTTTATAAAAGAAACATTTTTTTGTAAACGATCATGGCTACTTTTGTAATAGTTGAACATTTGTTTTTTACTTTCAAAGCCATAAATCTTCATCACAAAACCTATGTTCCTCACAAGCATTTTTATGCTGACGTTTTATTTTCACATATATTTTAGGAGCTAATGTTTGACTTTGAGCATGTTTCACGTAAGGCGGACTTGGGCCTTAGTGACTTTAAAATTTGCAAGACAAATGTTATGTTTTTCATTCCATTCTCCCAAGATAATGTAAACAATTAAATTCAATAATGCAAAACTTTATTTACCATGTGTTGTGAAACAATAGTTCTGTGACATGACTCCCCGATGTTTCCTCCGCGGTTTGTTATTTTACGTGAGTGAGGTGTTACAGAAAGATTGGTATCAGGGTTCATGGTTATAGGGAATTAGGTTATTAGTAATACTTTAACCTAGACTATAACCATCCTAGGTCCCTAACATAAGTTATCTTCTGTTTAGATCCTAAAACGATACCATCACCTATCCTTCGATTATTACAAAAACAAATTCACAAGTTACAAATTCGTTTTGAAAATAAATCATCTATCCTTAGATGATTTGTTTTTAGGCTTCATGCCTTCAAAGTTTTCAAAATCTCATCAAAGTTTGGGTTTAACACGTGCAATCTGGAAAGGTGGATGCATGTACCCTGAGTTTTCTGTCCAAGCCAATAACAACAACAACAATGCACTTGTTTCGTGCAACTTTAAAAATTTCAATTTGGCTAAACCGCTCAAATTTAGTGGTTCTGAGGGAGCTACTGGGCTACTGTAGTGGTTTGAGAGTCTTGAGAGCATATTTCGTCATGTTTAATGTCCGAATGAGCACAAAGTAGAATTTGCTTCAAGTGTATTCCAAAAGAGGGCACTCACGTGGTGGAACGGAGTGGTGAGAGATAGGGGTGCTGATGTTGCAATGGTTTCAGACATGGGAAGAGCTTCGAGCTCTTATGATGAAGGAATTCTACGCACGCCCCGAGCAAAGAGCACTTGAGAACGAATTCCACGACCTGAAACAGGATAGGGGAGAACATCGTGCCTACAATTGACCGTTATGAGGAGCTAAGTTTGTTATGTCCTCGATGGTCACGCCCTTGGATAAGGCTATTGAAAAGTACATTGATGGCCTTCCTGACCCAGTTCTAGGACATAGTCACTAGTAGTAACCCTACTACAGTCAGACAGGCTATCGAGTTGGCTGCAACCCTGAATGAGTCGCAGGTCAAGAAGGGTAAACTTTTTTCACAAAAGCGACAAGAAGCAATCTACCAAGACTACAGAAGGGAAAGAAGCCCGAAACCTCAAAGAAGTCTTGGAAGCGTAAAGCTTCCAAGAATTTAACTATTGTTATACAACCTAACCAAGTTGCTCCCAATCAACCAGCACAACCTCCTACAAAGAGACAATATGCGGTACTACACCTCTATGCAACAAGTGTGATAGTGATCACCAACCCTGTAACACCCAAGTAATATAGTGACACGTATTGTATTTTATTTCTAAGTCTATTAAAGACTAACAGGGACTAAAAGCGTTAACATGCTCAAACTAAGCCTCTGAATGATCTTATGATGTCAACATGCATAAACCGAGCCTCTGATTGACCATTAGTGTCAACATGCTTAAAAGAATAGCCTTTGAGTGATCATTAGTGTCAACATGCTAAACTTGGCCTCTGAGTGACCGTTGTGTCAACATGCCCATCCTCTAAGTGACATCGGAGTCAACATGCTTTAACGAGCCATTGAATGATCCTTTACGAAGTCCTAACTCTCATATGTCTTATTTGTTGGACGAGAGGGTTCAATTCTGTATATATGTGAAAGTTGGATAATCGAGAGATTAAAGTGTCAACATGTTAATTTATACCTCTGAGTGACCTTTTAACTAACCAAGATCTCGACAATGTCCGGGCATAATCCCGGGTACGCCAAATATTGGCTATGGAGGGCTAAATATGCTAAAAAGGTGTTTTAGGAGGCTCTAGGAGGTTTAATAAGTTAAGGGCTAAAAGTGTCAAAATTGTTAAAAGTGGTCTAGGGGCGCTCGCGGGGCGCGAGAGGCTAGGCTTGTGCCTCTCGCGGCTCGCTAGAGGACTGCATCTACAGAAAGTTTGCCTTGGCCACCACACAAATTGACAAAAAACATTTTTTTTCAAAACCATGGCTTCCCAAAATCCTATGCCTCGTTTTAGGACACTTGTAAGCTTCCTCTTACACCCCTTAACACCTGGCATCACCTCCTTCAAGCTCTCCAACTATAAATAGGTGCCAAGGTTCACCATTTGAACTTGCACCTTTCTCATTCACAACTCTATCTCCCTCCTCTGGAAGTTCCTAACTGAAAGGAGCATCTAACTTATTCTATTGCATCCTAGGAACCTCTTCTAAGTGCTCCTTCCTCTTGCATTTTCGTTTATAGGCTTTTATAGCCAAAAGTTAAGCGTTTTATGGAAAACGCCTGGACTTTCGTTTAAGACCATTACGATCCATCCATTGTTCGTAATGAACATGGCTAAGTGATCGTAATAAGGTAGGTGTTAGTCCCTATAAAGGGCACCTCCTGAAGATCACGTTTGCTAGACCAATTGACGGGTCAAAGTTATGATGTTAAAAAGTCAAACATGCCATTTTTTGGAAAAATCATAAATTGATCTTATATATGTTAGGAAACCTGTTTTGACACTAAAACAAGTTGGTAATAATTATTACAACATGTTCGGCTCGTCAATTTCAGTTCTTGGGTCAGTTCGCAACCGAAACTCGTGAAGTTTGACTTCTTCTTTGACTTTCGAATTGACCAGATTTAGATTAGTTACCTACTGATCTAAAGTTGTATTATGATCATAATATAATGTAGCATAACCCTCTGAGGTTATATTACATGATCATAATCAGAATCTAAGTTTATGCACAAGTTCCGCAATTATGCCATTTTGACAAAAACGCCCTTTTTGCATAAAGAAGGTTTAAATGATAATGAACTTGAAAATATGTTTTCTACTGATGTAATATTATAAGTAGGATTATTTGGGATGTTAAATCAGCTATAGACTGAGTTTATGAACAAGTCCTCGTAATATGTCGGTATATGACGATATAGCCCTTATGGCTTATAAAATGGTTTTAATCATATCTTTTCAAGGTAAATCTTTTACCTACTGATATGTTATAACATATCTAAACATTGTAATCTGACCTTAACATCAGTTTTCGTTAAACATCGCATAAATCGTCATTTTACGACATAAACGTCGTTTCGCGCATAGTATGGTTTTAAACCATAACTATCAAGCAAGACTTGTTACCTACTAATTTTAAAACCTAATTTAAACACATTTATAGTAGGTACATGTTATGAAGTCAGAATCCCAAATAATTATAAACTATGTGTAAAATGACCAAAATCCCGTGCTTGTCCAAAATAAATTACAATAGAATTAATATCCTACTGATATTATATCATAAAATAAATTATTTTTCCATAATATATAGAGTTATAACTTAAAATTTTATTCAAGTTCTTTTATTAAGGTACAAAATTACTAAAATGCCCTTATGAGGCATAGTTTCGTTTAAAAACCTTAACGGGCATATAAGTTGTAATATCTTACTGATATTACAACTTAATTAAAGTGTAATGGTATATAGAATTTGTCCATGACTTATCAGGTTACCCATTATCGCTTATAATCGTGCGGTTAATTATACGTAACTAGTTTACGGAATTTAACCAAAACGTGTTTAACCTTGTCATTTAACTCAAAATCCAGAATGTTAATTGTTTACCCATTTTATACAAGTCAAAGTACTTGTTGGGTTTAAACTACATTCTATCCCTGGTCATCGCTTAATCAAGTGTTATACTTTTGATCCTGTACACTACTCGGTCTAAGTCTATGACTTAAATAAGACCGCTAGTATTTAATTGGTTAGCTTATGCCATAATCCATACTAGAGCCTTCCAGTAAATGCTATATGTACTTAGTTCATTTTGAATACGGTTGGGATATAATCTTGCAATTTAATCAAGGATAGCTCAGGTAAATACTCTTGACTTATTTTCCCTATACGGGCTTGGGATACGGTAAATTATTACCGCTTGGTCGGAAATGGGATCAATCGAATGCCGGATTGTGGCTAGTAAATCCGTATATTCCGTTTTAATCAATTTTGTTTGATAACTTAAACATCAGGGGCTAGCTACCCTGGCCTGGATATCCTAGGCTCATTACATTAGATAATGGCCACGACCTTAGCGCGGGGTGTAGGCATCCTTGACAGACGCTCAAATACAAATTACCCAAGACGTTGGGGATAACTTCTCCGTGAGTCCTAAGTGGTGTGTACTTAATCATGTCTCCGTTCTGTACTGGGCCCTGTATGTATGGACAAACATGTGAATCTGTTAACAAGGTTACAAAGTAACTTTCCTAAGTTATACAAGATTTGTGACATGTGCACTTAAATCTAATTTCTAAACTATTTACAAAACGAGTCCATCGGGTGTATTTACCAGCGTAAGCTGACGTATTTTCAAAAGACTAAGCTTGCAGGTATAATACGAAATAGGCTGGAAGCTGCTCGGTAATGAACTAAGAGGATCTTGCAAAACCTTAGATCTGCCCTAAAGTCTGTTTTATATTCTTTCTTTGTACATTTTATGATCCGCCTGTGGATCTTTATTACGAGTCTGTATATAATTTTGTATTTCGAAACATTGGTTTGTAATAGTAATTTTACACCAAGACTTCCGTTGTTCCGTGTTTAATTGACAATGGTGTTATCAACTTACATCACGATACTCCCCACCCGGAACCACCGATGTATCAGAGCCAACGTTTGAGAGGATTAAACATTATCCTTCTTGTGTTTGATCTCAAACTTACACGAGCACATTCCTTAGACTTCCAAGTCTAGGCATTGACCTAGGATTACTCATTTCATTATTAAGTTACTAGTATTGTTTTTGAATTGATTTTTAACAGGAAAATGCTGCCACGTGTATGAGGAAAAGGCAAAGGACCAATTGGGGGAGGACCTTCATGGACATATCCCTCCATATCTACATCACTTGAACCCCTATGAATATTCGGGGGATTCATGGCCACTACCACAACATTCACCTTCCCATACGCAAAATTCTTATCACTCATACCATTCACATCATTCGCACCACTCTCACCATTCCCATCATTCTTATCAGGATGAATTTAACCCCAATCAATACTTTAATACACCCCCAGCTAATCAGAATCAGTTGGTCACCCAAATCCAACGGAGGAGGACTCCGATCCAGAGATGCCGCCTTCAGGTTCAAATGCGAACCCCATTGAGATGTCGAGCTATTCAAATTCTTATGCCGGATCCCATATCAACGTCCTAATGAGTGGGACCAATATTGGAACCAATTTACCTTTGCCAACACTCCTTCCCATCACTCTTAACCACCTCCTATACAAGAAGATGTTCACATGGAACCAGTGGAACATCATCAGCCGCCACCTGAGCCACCAAGGAGGAAACAAGGAGCACGTTTGTCAGTACGTGCAGATCAATGGTCGGGTTCACTACCACCATTGCCTAAACCCTACCCCACCATTCAAGAGGACCAAGAAATGAGTGGACCCTCTAATACCTCGCCTGTGGTGGAACCAACATCAACGCCTACAGTTTAACCATCACCATCGTGTTATAGTAACCCAATTCCGCACATATCCATACACACGTCTGGATATGATCCTTTTAACCCATCTACGCCAGTAGACTATCAAGCTTGGTCACATGACCCTTGCATGCAAGCAATCATGCATAACACACTTTACCCGTCTACTTTCCCACCTGCTTATCCACCTACTGGGTATCCAAGTTATGGATACCAGTATCATGTTATGCCACAACCACAACCACAACCTCCGCCACCACTTGAGGCCATTAACAGGCCTTATAACAATGAAAGAAATGCAACAACAACTGGAGAAAACGGAGAAGAAAACGAACACGTTCTTCAAGAAACTCTCCAAACTAGTTAAGGGAAAGAAGGATGAGTGAAGTCTCTTCTAATATATGTTAGTCCCTACGAGGACATTGTTATTTCTTTAGTCCCTATGTGGACATTTTCATTTCTTTAGTACTTGCATGGACAAATTATTTCGTTGTTTCTATATTGTAACTTCTATTGAAATTTAATAAAGTACTTAGAATTATATATGTGTACTCATCCTTTTCAAAGCAAGCGTCTCGTTTTATTCGAAATTTTTCTCTGCTAAATAATTCCAAAAAGGATCTTAATGGTTTTGATTAGCCAAGTGGACAGACCACATATTTGGCCAGTTTATAAATGATAGTTGAGGATGAAAGGGCCTTCTATCGTGATAGTTAAGGGAAGTTATCCTTCTATCCACAGGTGGTGGACTATGTTCAAGCCTCCAAGTTGTTAAGGTCAATGCGACCGTGACTATTAATCGACCATTAGGATAATCTATAATACCATTCAAGTAATGTTAATACTCTTGGTAGTGTGGCTTGAGGAACCACACTAGCCTTCAAGGTAATGGACTATGTCCTAACCTTATATAGCCTATGTGATCAAATTTGATCCTGGCTAATATCATCAGTATGTTGATAATTAAACATCCATTAGTGATGTATTGCCCTTGGGCTATGATTAAACATCCAATGGTGATGTATTGCCCTTGGGGCTATGATTAAACATCCATTCGTGATGTATTGCCCTTGGGGCTATGATTAAACATCCATTAGTGATGTATTGCCCTTGGGGCTATGATTAAACATCCATCAGTGATGTATTTGCCCTTGGGGCTATGATTAAACATCCATCAGTGATGTATTGCCCTTGGGGCTATGATTAACATCCATTAGTGATGTATTGCCCTTGGGGCTATGATTAAACATTCATTTGTGATGTATTGCCCTTGGGGCTATGATTAAACATCCATTGATGATGTATTGCCCTTGGGGCTATGATTAAACATCCATTGGTGATGTATTGCCCTTGGGACTATGATTAAACATCCATTAGTGATGTATTGCCTTTTGAGCTATTATTAAACATCCATTAGTGATATAATGCCTACGAGTCATAATTTAACATCCATGAGTGATGTAATGCCTTTGAGCAATATTATATTGTCAATTAAAACAATGGCAGTTGTAACCTTATGGTTCCCTGTCCAAGGTGATGAGCCATGCTCAAGCCTCATAGTTTATATGATCAAGGAGATCATGACTAATATCAGCAGTACGATGATTATCTATCTTAACATTTAAAATGTTAATTGATATATTAATTTGCTTACTGGCTAGGTTAAAATTGTCAAAATGACAACGATAATTGTGGTTAATATAACCCCCTGTCCAAATTCTGTGTCCATTAATGACAGGCCTATGTGCCATAAAAAAATTTGTTTCCTTCGTGACAAGCCTATGAGCTAAATATAATTGTCAATTATGATAATGACAGTTGTGATAATACGGTCCACTATCTAATAATATATGGATTATGTCCAAATTATAATTTGCCTTTCATGGTCCTTTTAAGACCTAGGCCAATATAGATATGTTAAGCCTAAGAGTTCTGATTTTATTCACACTAGATTAGGCAATGGATTGTTATATCCAATGTTTAAAGCCAATATGGTTATTAATACCATGGCTAAGGGAAGTTTTATTGGTGTATAGAACCAAAGCTCAAAGAATGGCTAATTTAGATGAAGCACAAAGTAGCCACATGGATATTAACTCTAACAATGTTGAAAATAGAGCCATTAATAATGATGATTTCCAAGCTTGCATCGACGCAGCTGTTGGAAAGGCCATGAAAGGCATAAAAAGCTTAGGGAGTCGAGTGCTACTCGCTCTCGACCATTATCAATCGCACCATCTTCAGCTCACAAAGAGAGCTCAGTTCACTCTTCAAATGCGAAGAGTGAACCAAAGAAAATAGAAATTGTTGATAGGTCCCGTTCTCTTAAGGATGGATGTACCTACAAATACTTCGTCTCTTGTAAGCCCTGGGACTTCAATGGGGAAAAAGGAGTTGTGGAAGCCTTGAAATGGCTGGATGAGATGGAAACGAATTGTGGGTATCAGCGGCTGTGCTGAAAAGGATGTAGTTAAGTATATATCATAATCCTTTAAAGGTGATGACTTTATTTGGTGGAAGGATATGATCCAATTCAAGGTAAAGTATACCTGTACAATTTGGGAAGGTCCAAGTTTGTGTACCTTGTTAAGGAAACTTACTGCCCATCCATGAGGTGGAAAAGATAGAGTCAGGTTCCCTGACTCTCATAATGAAGAACTTAGATTGTCGGAAGTATATTTTCGATTTTAATTTTCTATCTAGGTTAGTTTCCTATCTGATTACCCTTGAAACCAAACGCATTGCGCGTTTTAATGGGTTATCACCCGAGATAAAGGGGATGGTAAAGGTTGCTCAGCCTACTACATATAGGTCCGATGTTGGCCTAGCTCTCTCCCTCACCTTGGATTTGGTGAGGCAAAAGTCAGTCAAGATATAGACTTACGGGAATAGAAAGAGAGAAGATGACAACTCCCAAAGGTTTAATAAGAAAAATAAAGGAGATTCGGGTTCAAAAGGAACCAAGACAAGTCGGCTATGACGCCAACATGCAAGACTTGCAACCGCAGGCACTGGGACAGTGTAATTATAATCCACAAGCCAAACCCTGTGGTATCTGTAAGAGAAAGGGGCATAAGACCCTAGAAAGCAAGGATCTTAAGGATGCCCTCTGCTACGTCTGCAATGAAAAAGGCATATCAAGACGAACTGCCCTAAGAATCTTAAGAGTAATAATGCGAAGCCCGGAGAGGCCAAGAAGGGGAATGCTCGTGCCTTTCAGATGACTGCAAGAGAGGTTGTTAATGACAATAATGTCATACAAGTATATTCCTCATTAACGATATTTTATGCTAGAGTTCTTTTCGATTTGGGTAGATAAATCTTTTGTTGATCATAAGTTTAGTAAACTACTAAACTTGCCCATAAGAACTCTAGATATAACATATGAGGTAGAACTCGCTGATGGAACATTAGAGATAGCATCTTCCATTCTTGATGGATGCTCTATACCCATTAAGAATCATTCTATCCCCATCACTCTTTTGCCAATGAAATTGGCAGGGTTCGATGTAGTTTTAGGCATGGATTGGTTATCCCATAACCAACCCGCATTGCCTGCGATAAGAAACTCATCGAAATTAAAACCCCATCTGGTGAAATGATCACCATCACTAGAGATTCACACTACGGATTTCCAGACAAAGTGTCGTTATTTAAGGCATCCAAGAGTTTAAGGAAAAGTTGTGTTATTTACATGGCACAAGTCACTATCAAAGAACCTAAGCCGAATATCAAGACCTCCCAGTTATTTACGAGTATTCCGATGTTTTTCCCGAAGAAATACCAGGTCTACCTCCGGATAGGCAAGTAGAGTTTAGGATTGACATCCTACCTGGATCAGCACCCATAGCTAGAGCTCCATACCAAATTAGCATCAACGGAAATGAAGGAGTTGAGAACTCTGTTAGATGAACTCTTAGAGAAAGGTTTTATTCAACCAAGTTCCTCGTCCTGGGGAGCTCCAATTCTTTTTGTTAAGAAAAAGGACGGTTCAATGCGGATGTGCATTGACTACCGAGAGCTAAACAAGATAACGATCAAGAATCGTTATCCTTTGCCCAGGATCGATGATTTATTTGACCAACTTGAAGGAGCTAGTTACTTCTCTAAGATTGATCTAAGATCTGGATATCATCAGCTGAAGGTTTGGAGTGAGGATGTTCCTAAGACTGCCTTCGGGACCCGATATGGTCACTATGAATTTTTGGTAATGCCTTTGGTCTCACAAATGCACCTGCAGGATTCATGGATCTCAGAATATAGTCTGCAAACCATATTTGGATAAGTTTGTCATTGTCTTCATAGACGACATACTTATTTACTCTCATAATCAAGTTGATCACGAGAAACATCTTCCTTGCATCCTAGAACTGCTAAGGCAAGAGAAGCTTTATGCAAAGTTCTCTAAGTGTAAGTTTTGGCTTATAGAAGTCTAATTTCTTGGGCATGTCGTAAGTGAGCGTGGTATCTAGGTGGATCCCGCCAAAATAGACGCCATAATGAATAGGGAAGCGCCCAAAACCCCATCAGAAATACGTAGCTTCCTAGGACTGGCTGGTTACTATAGAAGGTTCATTGAGAACTTTTCAAGGATAGCCACTCCTTTAACTACCTTGACCCGTAAAAATGTTAAGTTTATTTGGGTCCAAAACAACAAGAATCTTTTGAGACTCTGAAACACAAGTTAAGCAATGCTCCTGTGTTATCCCTACCTGAGGGTGTTGAAGACTTTGTTATTTACGGTGATGCATCGTGCACGGGCATAGGCCGTGTGCTAATGCAAAAAGGCAAAGTGATTGCCTATGTATCCCGACAATTAAAGGTGTACGAAAGGAATTACACCACCCATGACTTAGAATTGGGTGCCGTAGTATTTGCACTTAAGTTATGGAGACATTACTTGTATGGCACAAAGTGTATTATATACATTGACCATAAGAGCCTCCAACATCTGTTCAATCAGAAAGAATTGAACATGCGAAGCATCATTGGATGGAAACACTTAATGATTATGATTGCGAGATTCGCTATCATCTTGGCAAGGCAAACGTAGTTGCTGACGCCTTAAGTGAGAAGCTATTAGATGCGCAAAAGCAAGATCTATTAGAGGCTAATGCTCCTAATGAAGGATTTGGCAGAACTAGTGATCAGTTAGTGCCTGGAAATGATGGAATCCTTAGGTTTAATGATAGAATTTGGGTTCCAATTTTTGGAGGACTTAGAGATCTAATCCTCCATGAAGCACATAATTCAAGATACTCAGTTCACTCGGGTGGGGGCAAGATGTATCAAGATCTGAAAAAGAATTATTGGTGGATGGGTTTGAAGAAATCCATAGCCACTTATGTAGCTAAATGTCTGACATGTTCGCAAGTTATGGCCAAACATCAGAAGCCGTCAGGACTTCTATAGCAATTGGAAATTCCCAAATGGAAATGGGAAATGGTAACTATGGACTTGATACCAAGTTACCTAAAACCAAAAGTAGAAATGACATTATTTGGGTCATTGTGGATAGGCTGACAAAGTCAGCACATTTCTTGCTAATAAAGGAAACGTTTAATTCAGACAAATTGGCTAAGTTGTACGTGGACAAAATTGTGTCCCTGCATGGTGTCCAAGTAGCTATTATATCTAATAGAGATATTAGATATACCTCTCATTTTTTGAAAAGTTTCTAACAATCTTTAGGCACACAATTAAACTTTAGTACGGCTTACCACCCCCACACTGATGGTCAAAGTGATCGTACTATCTAGACATTGGAGGACATGCTTAGGGCATGTGTGATTGATTTAGGTGGAAGTTGGGACGACCACTAACCCTAATAGAATTCTCTTATAATAATAGTTATCATACAAGCATCAAGGCAACTCCATATGAGGCCTTGTATGGGAGAAAGTGCCGAACGCCCGTGTGCTGGGTAGAAGTTGGGGAAGCCCAATTATCAGGACCTGAGATTGTCTTGGAGACCATAGAAAAGACTGTGCAAATTTGTGATCGTCTCAAAGCTGCCAAGGATAGGTAGAAGAGATATGCTGACAAGAGGCGTAAACCTCTTAAGTTCCAAGTAGGGGATAAAGTCTTGTTAAAAGTATCACCCTGGAAAGATGTGATGCGCTTTGGAAAGAAGGGAAAGTTAAGCCCTAGATATATTGGACCACTCGAGGTGAACGAATGTGTTGGTTCTGTGGCTTATAAGCTTAGGCTACCCGAGGAGCTAAGTGGAATTCATGATGTATTCCACATATCTAACCTTAAGAAATATCTAGCCGATGAGTTGCTAGCAATGTCACATAAAGATGTGTAAATAGATGAACACCTGAGGTTCGTTGAGAAACCAATTTCGATGGAGGATCGATAGGTTAAAATGCTCCGAAGGAAATTGATACCTATAGTAAAGGTTAAATGGGATGCCCTTAGAGGTCCCGAGTTTACATGGGAGGTTGAGTCCACTATGCGACAAAACTGTCTTTTGAATAAAATCTCGAGGTCGAGATTTCTTTTAAGGGGGAGAGGATGTAACACCCTTTAAAATCGTGTCCAATAATATAGTGACACGTATCGTATTTTATTTATATGTATATTAAATACTAACAGGGACTAAAACCGTCAACATGCTCAAACTAAGTCTATTAATGATCTTCGGATGTCAACATGCATAAACTGAGCCTCTGAGTGATCATTAGTGTCAACATGCTTAAAAGAATAGCCTCTGAGTGACCATTAGTGTCAACATGCTAAAACTGGGCCTCTGAGTGACCGTTGTGTCAACATGCCTAGCCTCTGAGTGACATCGGAGTCAACATGCTTATAAAGAGCCACTAAGTGATCCTTTACGAAGTCCTAACTCTCATATGTCCTATTTGTTTGACGAGAGGGTTCAATTCTGTAGATATGTGAAAGTTGGATAATGGAGGGGTTAAAAGTGTCAACATGTTAATTTATACCTCTGAGTGACCTTTAAACGAACCGAGAGCTCGACAATGTACGGACATAATCCCGGGTACGCCAAATATTGGCTATGGAGGGCTAAATATGCTAAAAAGATGTTTTAGGAGGCTCTAGGAGGTTTAATAATTTAAGGGGCTAAAAGTGTAAAAATATAAAAGTGGTCTATGGGCGCTCGCGGGCGGCGAGAGGGAAGGCTTGTCCTCTGCGGCCCGCCAGAGGACTGCGTCTGTATAAAGCTTGCCTTAGCCACCACACAAATTGCCAAAAAAACATTTTTTCGAAACCATGGCTTCCCAAAATTCTATGCCACGTTTTAGGAAGCGTAAAGCTTCCAAGAATTTCGCTGTTGTTACACAACCTAAACAAGTTGATCCCAATCAACCAGCACAACCTCCCACCAAAAGACATTATGCCGGTACTACACCTCTGTGCAACAAGTGTGATAGTCATCACCACTGTAACACTCTGTAAAATCGTGTCTAGTAATAAGTGACACGTATCTTATTTTATTTCTAAGTCTACTAAAGACTAACAGGGACTAAAAGCGTCAACATGCTCAAACTAAGCCTCTGAATGATCTTATGATGTCAACATGCATAAACCGAGCCTCTTAGTGACCATTAGTGTCAACATGCTTAAAAGAATAGCATCTGAGTTACCATTAGTGTCAACATGCTAAACTTAGCTGCTGAGTGGCCGTTGTGTCAACATGCCGAGCCTCTGAGTGATATTGGAATCAACATGCTTATAACGAGCCACTGAGTGATCCTTTATGAAGTCCTAACTCTCATATGTCTCATTTGTTGGACGAGAGGGTTCAATTCTGTATATATGTGAAAGTTGGATAATCGAGGGATTAAAGTGTCAACATGTTAATTTATACCTCTGAGTGACCTTTAACGAACCAAGATCTCGACAATGTCCGGGCATAATCCCGAGTACGCCAAATATTGGCTACGGAGGGCTAAATATGCTAAAAAGGTGTTTTAGGAGGCTCTAGGAGGTTTAATATGTAACATTTTTCAAAAACGGGTTTTCCAAACCCGCTCCGCTTGTAATCGAATATCAAGTTATAAATGTTTCGTTGCGTATTTATGTTCATTTTAATTTTTAATGATGCATAATTAATAAACAAACTAGAATATAAAAGTTATAATTGATAAAAAGTAAAAATAAAATAATTAAAAAGAAAATTTGGCTGCCGGGACTCGAACCCGTGTCAGCCGGGTTTAAACTCAAAGCCTTATCACACACACAATACAACCACTCCGCCACTTGTTGTTTTCTGTCAACTCTAGGAAACAAATAAATTTTATAGTCAATCGTAAATCAAGCAGGTTACGCCAACTGTAACCGAAATCGGTCACCACACGTCCAAAGACGTTTGCTTGATCGCAGTTTACTGAGTTTAACCGATACACCGACAACACCAATCAATTTTGCTTTGAATGAACTTGAATTCTAGAGTGAATCGGTTTTAATAACTGAAAACTTTCAATTCCTGAATTACTTCAATCTTTGTCCTCTCTCGCGACTCAAACACACCCTGCCAACCTTCAATTGCATTTTCGCACAACTTTCAGTCCGCCGGAGAAGCTATTTAAACTCGCCGGACTTTCGCCGGAAAACCGTGTTTTCCATCAGATCAGTAAGTCTCTCAATTCTTTCGTTGTCTATCAATTGTTAAGCTATTGCTAACTCAAACCGTTCAATCGGAATCAATTTCAGACGTCGTTACCGGATAATTCCCACTCGCTGGAAAACTTCTGAAAATCCTTATCTTCAGCTGTAAAACGGTATAGACATTCAAACCTTCTGATAACTCTTGTTTAATACTTCACTTCCTCGCTTAGCTAATCAAAACTGTTAATTTATTCGTTCAGTCGAAATCAGTAAAAACAGAGCCGACGACTTGCCGGAATTCTGAGATAAATCGTTCTCTGGTATGTTTACTTCTAAAAATCGTCTCTGTCATTTCATATTAGTCTGTTGAATGTTTGTCAACCGAATTAAACAAGAAACAATAGAGTAATCGTAGACTGTAATTTTGTAACAAAGAAGACGATGATAGTTTGATTATAAGTTTAATAAAATCTGGATATTATCTCGGGTTAGACACACAGTCCAGCGGTGGACTGTGTGCACATACATGTCACATGCCGCGAGTTCGATCCTTGACACACGTATGCTCTGTAATAAAAATATTTTATTTTTCTAACTGAACCGGATCCTTTTCGCCGTTAGATGTTAAGGATAATAAAAATCTGTATATTAACCAAGTTAGACACACAGTCCAGCGGTGGACTGTGTGTAACGTTAAAGCACAGGTCCCGGGTTCGAGACCTGTTGATAGCACCGCGTTGATAATTAAAATCCTTTTTAAAAAATAAATGAATTTTGAATAAACTGAATTAGTATATAAATATAATTAAAAACAGGATTATTTCGGGTAAGACACGTAGCTCAGTTGGTAGAGCTGCGTGCACGCGTACGGGAGGTCTCGGGTTCGAGTCCTGCCCGGCGCATACATTTGCACAATAAAACCGGTCAAACAGTCAAACAGTCAAGGGTCAACGGTCAACGCAAAAGTCAACATTTTTTTTATATTTTTATTTATTTAATTTAATTTAAAATCAATTAAAAATACTTAAAAATAATGTTTTTAAAGATAGGAAATAGCCTTAAACTCACAAAAATATATCTAAAAATCCTTTTAAAATTATTAATAAAATCCACTCATTTACTATATCTTCCGTTATTATTTAGGTTAGTAATACTCGTTGTTCAATCCTTCAAACTCGTGCGCACCTCATCATCTCCAACCAAACGCACCTAATGTGAGTGAACCTCTACATAATTCCCCGTTTTTAATCACATTTTTGGGGTGTATCATGTGTCTTACCAATTATTATATTTAAATCATTGTGCATACATCATATCATGAACAAATGTGTATTCAGCTTGTATCAACTGTTGTGTGGTTATTGTTTAGATCTAATTTATTATTTTCAGTACATGCAATTTCATAGGCCGCCGCTCCCCATTACATTTTGAGCGTGGAGCAGTTCCCCATTACATTATGAGCGTGAACCTGGCGTTGCCAACATACGATCGGCTCCGTTTGATTGAGCCTTGATCGCACAGACATTCATCATAGGCCGTCCGTTCCCCATTACATTATGAGCGTGAACGTGACGTTGCCAACATATACAGTTTCATTCATGTTATACATTCATGCAAGTTCATATGTTATTGTATGTTATTGGATGTTATAGTTTGTGATTGTTATTGTTACTGTTTGATTATTTACATTTGCCCACATATGACTATTGCACACCTTTTCCTTGATAAAAATAACATGAAATCAATGATAAATGTTTATCTAACAAGGTTCACTCGCCAACTTATGTTGACCCAAAAACCCCCATTTTTAAACATGATACAGGTGAACCAGCTGCAGCAAGAAACACATAGGATTGGCTTAGAAGAATAAACTGATTTAGAGCTTGGATTGTTTAGTTTGGTTATTTTCCTTTGTATTCGTATGGACATGTTTGGATTATTGAGAATGTAATTTTGACTTTAATAAATATGAAACATATTAGTAAATATCATGAGCTTTGGTGATAACCCAATTATGCCCCGACTCTTATTCCGCTGCTGGTCGGGGTGTGACATAATAAGTTAAGGGCTAAAAGTGTCAAAATGTAAAAGTGGTCTAGGGGCGATCGCGGGGCGCGAGAGGCAAGGCTTGTGCCTCTCGCGGCTCGCCAGAGGACTGCATCTACAGAAAGTTTGCCTTGGCCACCACACAAATTGACAAAAAACATTTTTTTTCGAAACCATGGCTTCCAAAAATTCTATGCCATGTTTTGGAACACTTGTAAGCTTCCTCTTACACCCCTTAACACCTGGCATCACCTCCTTCAAGCTCTCTAACTATAAATAGGTGCCAAGGTTCACCATTTGAACTTGCACCTTTCTCATTCACAACTCTATCTCCCTCCTCTGGAAGTTCCTAACTGAAAGGAGCATCCAACTTAGTTCTATTGCATCCTAGGAACCTCTTGTAAGTGTTCCTTCCTCTTGCATTTTTGTTTATAGGCTTTTATAGCCAAAAGTCAAGCGTTTTACGGAAAACGCCTTAACTTTCGGTTAAGACCATTATGGTCCAGCCATTGTTCATAATGAACATGGCTAAGTGATCGTAATAAAGTAGGTGTTAGTCCCTATAAAGGGCACATCCTGAAGATCATGTTTGCCAGATCAATTGACGGGTCAAAGTTATGATGTTAAAAAGTCAAACAGGCCATCTTTTGGAAAAAAATCATAAATTGATTTTATATTTGTTATGAAACCTGTTTTGACACTTAAACAAGTTGGTAATATTAATTAGAACATGTAAGAACATGTTCGGCTTGTCAATTTCAGTTCTTGGGTCGGTTCGCAACCGAAAGTCACGAAGTTTGACTTCTGCTTTGACTTTCGATTCTACCTGATTTAGATTAGTTACCTATTGATCCAAAGTTGCGTTATGATCATAATATAATGTAGCATAACCCTCTGAGGTTATATTGCATGATCATAATCAGAATCAAATTTTATGCACAAGTTCCGCAATTATGCCATTTTGACTAAAATGTCCTTTTTGCATAAATTAAGATTTAAAAGATAATGAACTTGAAAATAAGTTTCCTACTGTTGTAATATTATAAATAGGATTATTTGGGATGTTAAATCAGATTATAAACTGAGTTTATAAACAAGTTCTTGTAATATGTAGGTAAATGACGATAAAGCCTTTATGGCTTATAAAATGGTTTTAATCATATCTTTTCAAGGTAAATTTTTTACCTACTGATATGTTATAACATATCTAAGACACTTTAATCTGACCTTAACATCAGTTTTCGTTAAACATTGCATAAATCGTCATTTTACGACATAAACGTCGTTTCAGCGAATAGTATGGTTTTAAACCATAACTATTAACCAAGACTTGTTACCTACTGATTTTAAAACTTAATTTAAACACATTTATAGTAGGTACATGTTATGAAGTCAGAATCCCAAATAATTTATAAACTATGTGTAAAATGACCAAAATGCCATTTCGGTGCATAGTTTGGTCATAAAAGATAAATTACACATAGAATTAATATCCTACTGATATTATATCATAAAATAAATTATTTTTCCATAATATATAGAGTTATAACTTAAAATTTTATTCAAGTTCTTTTATTAAGGTACAAAATTACTAAAATGCCCTTATGAGGCATGGTTTCGTTTAAAAACCTTAACGGACATATAAGTTGATATCTTACTGATATTACAACTAAATTAAAGTGTAATGGTATATAGAACTTGTCCATGACTTATCCGGTTACCCATTATCGCTTATAAGCTTACGGTTACGTAACTAGTTTATGGAATAACCAAAACGGGTTTAACCTTGTCATTTTAACTCAAAATCCAGAATGTTAATTGTTTACCCATTTTATACAAGTCAAAGTACTTGTTGGGTTTAAACTACATTCTATCCCCGGTCATTGCTTAATCAAGTGTTATACGTTTTGATCCTGTACACTACTAGGTCTAGATCTATGACTTAAATAAGACCGTTAGTATTTAATTGATTAGCTTATGCCATAATCCAGACTAGAACCTTCCGGTAGATGTTATATGTATTTAGTTCATTTTGAATACGACTGGGATATAATCTTGAATTTTAATCAAGGCTAGCTCAGGTAAATACTCTTGACTTATTTTCCCTATACGGGCTTGGGATATGGTAAATTATTACCACTTAGTTGGAAATTGGATCAATCGAATGCCGTATTGTGGCTAGTAAATCTGCATATTCCGTTTTAATCAGTTTTGTTTGATAACTTAAACATCAGGGGTTACTACCGTGTCTTGGATATCCTCGGCTCATTACATTAGATAATGGCCACGACCTTAGCGCTCGGTGTAGTATACACCTGACAGACACTCAAATGCAAATTACCCAAGACGTTAGGGATAACTCCTCCGTGAGTTCTAAGGTGATGTGTACTTAATCATGTCTCGGTCTTTGTACTGGGCCCTGTATGTATGAACAAACATGTGAATCTGTTAACAAGGTTACAAAGTAACTTTCCCAAGTTATAAAAGATTTGTGCCCTGTGCACTTAAATCTATTTTCTAAAATATTTTCAAAATGAGTCCGTAGGGTGTATTTACTAGCGTAAGCTGACGTATTTTCAAAAGAGTAAGCGTGTAGGTAAAATAGGAAATAAGCCGAAAGCTGCTCGGTAGTGAACTAAGAGGGTATTGCAAATCCTTAGATCTGCCCTAAAGTCTGTTTTATATTCTTTCTTTGTACATTTTATGATCCGCCTGTAGATCTTCTATTACGAGCCTATATATTAGTTTGTATTTCGAACATTGGTTTGTAATAGTAATTTTACTCCAAGACTTCCGATGTGCCGTGTTTATTTAACAATGATGTTATCAACTGATGTCACAATACTCCCCACCCGGGCCCACCGGTGTATGGATTTGGATTGGAAATCCGTGGTGTGATAAACCCCATCTACCGTTCCATCATTGTACCAATTGTGGACGATCTGGCCATCTGGCTAACACATGTCATTTTTCTCCTGCCCCGAATCAAGTGGTTCGAAATCCTATTCAACCACATGCCAATCCTGCACGACCCCACTACCCACCTAGATCGTGCTACAATTGTTGTGATCTTACTCACTACTGAAATAACTACCCGAAGCTAGTTAATGCAAATCCAGCACGGGGACGAGCATTTAATATAAATGCTAATGAGGCTCATGCTGAAATGACATGGTTAATGGTATGTTCCTTGTCAATAATCAGCCTGCTTCTATTCTTTTTGATTTGGATGCCAATAGGAGTTTTGTATCCTTAGATTTTGAACCTTATCTTTCAACCCCATGAACCAAAGTAGGAAAACCTTTAACAATGGAGATAGCTAGTGGCGAACCTCTTGTACTTGATTATGTTATTCGTAACTGCCAATTGAACCTCAATAACTATCTTTTTTCCATTGACCTCACGCCAATGCAACTTGGGAGTTTTGACGTAATAGTAGGCATGGACTAGTTAACCAAACACCATGCTGAAGTGATCGTTTTGATAAAATTGTTTGCATCCCTATTTTTCTGGTGAAATCCTAGGAAGTTCGTGGAGAGAAACCCTCCCATAGCCTTAAACTCATGACATGTACCCTAGCCCAAAAATACCTACGAAAGAATTATGTAGCCTTTTTGGCACATATCATGGAGATAAAAGCATGGGTAAGAGTATTCAAGACATCCCCGTTGTTCGAGATTTTCCTGAGGTATTTCCTGAAGAACTACCTGGTTTACCCCCAACACGTCAAGTCGAGTTTTGTTTAGACCTTGTATCTCGTACCAACCCAATTTCCAAATCCCCTTACCGTCTTGCATCGTCTAAAATGCAAGAGTTGTCAAAACAACTGCAATAACTTTCAGATAAAGGATTTATTCGTCGAGATTTTTACCTTGGGCACTCATGTCCCATTTGTGAAAAAGAAGTATGGATCTTTTCCCATGTGCATCGATTATCGTGAGCTCAACAAACTCACGATTATAAATCGATATCCCCCATTTCATATTGAGGATCTTTTTGATCAAATACAAGGTGCTACATGTTTTTCCAAGGTTGATCTGCATTCTGGGTATCATCAGCTTCGTGTACTCGATGAAGATATTCCCAAAACTGCTTTTCGCACTTGATACAGCCATTACAAGTTCACTGTCATGCCCTTTGGTTTGACAAATGCTCCTGCCGTCTTCATGGATTAATGAATAGGGCTTGTAAACCTTATTTAGACAAGTTCATCATTGTTTTCATCGACGACGTTTTGATTTATTCAAAATCCTGAACCAATCACAAACGTCATATTCGTCTAACGATGGAACTCCTAATGAAAGAACAACTTTATGCCAAATTCTCCAAGTGTGAATTTTGGCTGAAGAAAGTTCAATTTTTGGGAGACATTGTCAACGAACAATTTATACATGTAGATCCTGCCAAATCAGTGCGATTAGGGATTGGAGTACACCTAATACTCATACCAAAGTTCGTTCATTTCTCGGTCTAGGTGACTATTACCACCATTTTACCGCAAACTTCTCCAAGATTGCGGTTCCCCTCACTGATTTGACTCAAAAGAATAAACCTTTTAAGTGGGGACCCAAACAAGACGAAGCTTTTCAGACCATGAAACACAAGCTTTATCATGCACCTATTTTATCCTTACCTAATGGCAACAACGACTTTGTTGTATACTGTGATGCATTGAATCTAGTCCTTAGCTGTGTTCTCATGCAAAGAGACAAAGTCATAGCCTATACATCAAGACAATTGAAAATCCATGAAAAGAAATACAAAACTCATGATCTTGATTTAGGTGTCATTTTTTTCGCTCTCAAAATTTGGAGACATTACCTCTATGGTACAAATGTGTGGTTTTCACTAACTACAAAATTCTCCAACACATTCTTAATCAGAAAGAACTGAACATGAGACAACAACGTTGGGTTGAACTTCTAAATGACTATGACTGCGAGATTCGCTACCATTCTTGTAAGGCGAATGTCGTAGCTGATGCTCTTAGTCGTAGAGAATGTGTCAAGCTACATTGTGTTCAAGTTCGATCTAATATCCAAACACATATTTTTGAAGCCCAACGCACTTGTTTAACCCAAGGTTTGTTGAACAAACGAACTACCCATCATCTCCAGCTTCAGCTTGAAACAAAAGATAATGGGTTACTCTACTACATGAACCATTTATAGGTTCCAAGCCAAGACAATCTCTGCACCCTATTGATGAACGAGACTCACAAATCTCGTTATTCAATTCATCCTAGTGCAGACAAAATGTACAAGGATCTCCGTACCCAATATTGGTGGCAGGGTATGAAGAAGGATATTGCCTTATATGTTTCCAAATGCCTAACTTATCTTAAAGTGAAGGCAGAACATCAACATCCATCTGGTTTGCTTGAGAAACCAGAAATTCCGGTTTGGAAATGGGAAAACATTGCTATCGATGTCATCACCAAACTACCACGTACTTCTAGAGGTCCTGATGCCATTTGGGTAATCTTGATCGTTTAACAAAGTCAGCGCACTTTTTGCCAATACGTGAGGATCTATCTCCTAGTAAACTTGCGAAGATCTATGTTAATGAGATAGTATCTCGACATGATGTTCCTTTGAACATCATATCGGACCGGGATACTCGATTCTCATCTCACTTTTGGAAGACCATGCAATATGCCATGGGAACCAAACTTAACTTGAGCACTACTTATCATCCTCAGTACAATGGGACAATCCAAACATTGGAGGATATGCTTTGAGCTTGTGTGATCGACTTTGGTGGTAGTTGGGATTCACATCTACCTTTGATCGAACTCTTCTACAACAATAGTTATCAGTCCACATTAACATGGCTCCTTTCAAAGCTCTATACGTCGAAAATGTCGTTACCTGTCTGCTGGAATGAGGTTGGTGAATCTCAGCTCACCGAACCAGAACTCATTCTACAGACAAAATCAAGAAAATACGCGATAACCTTTTGACAGCTAGTAGTCGTCAAAAGAGTTATGCGGATCAGCGACGCAAGCCCTTGGAATTCCAAGTTGGTGATCACGTCCTTCTCAAGGTATCCCCTTGGAAAGGTGTGTTTAGATTTGGAAAGAAAGGAAAACTTAGACCTCGATATGGGGACAATTTAAGATCGGTGAGAGGATCGGAAAGCTGGCCTACAAACTTGAGCTACCTCCTGAGCTTGGGAATGTTCATCCAACTTTCCACGTGTCCAATTTGAAAAAGTGTTTGGCTGATGTAAACCTCCACATCCTTCTGATGAAATTCGCGTTGATAACACAATGCACTTTGTCGAGAAACTTGTGGAAATACTGGATCGTGAAGTCAACAAACTCAAACACAAATGCATACCGATTGATTAAAGTTCGTTGGGAGTCCAAACGTGACCCAGAGTTTACCTGGGAACGAGAGGATCAAATGAAGGTAAAATACCCACATTTTTTCTCACAAGTTTCCTCTAATTAAATTTCGGGATGAAATTTCCTAAAGTAGTGGAGATTGTGACATTTGTACATTTTTAGTCATTGAACAATTCTGGAACATTTTCTTATTTAATAAAATCTTGTGTTTTGTTTGCCAGGATGTATATTTATCAATCATTATACAATCTCGGACATGTTTATTCAATAAAATCTTGCATTTTATTGGTAAGAATGCAAAAATGTCAATCATTGCACAAAGTCGTTCATTTTCGTGTTAGATAAAGATTTATACTTTATTTACGAAACGTGTAACCGTACAATCGAACAAACTTACATCCATGATATTTTCAGACAAAATCCAAGTTACACATGCCTTAACACCTTTAGATAACCTAAATATTAGGTTAAGAGGGGTTAAAAATGACAAAACGTGACAATACAAGTCCAGTGGCCAAAATTGTCAAAAAAAAAGTTTGCTTCATCACCAAGTTTGGCCATCTATCTCCAATTTTTAACACCTTACTCTCATTTTGCCACACTTAATTTAGTGTTAACACATGTTAGAACACTAATCCACACTTGGTTACACTTGTCATCACCTCCTTAATCCTAAAACACTAAAAATACCCTTTAATTCATCCATTCTTTTTTCACACCACTTCAAAATACTTCAAAGAAAAGTGTGAAGTTCTTCTTTCTATCCTCCTTTGGCGCTTGTTTCCAGCCTTTAGAAGCCTCCTATCTTGAGTTCTGAAAGTGTTCTTCAACACAAGTAAGTACTCTTCTTAGTTCTTTCATTATTTTAGCTATTTTGAGCCAAAAGTCAAACAATTTGGCTTCATGTTTGGCTTTCTGTTCTGACCATTTTGGTCAAGTCGAATTTCAAATTGAACTTTGCAACGTGATCGTAATCACGAAGGTATAAATCGCTTGCGATTCCACCTTCTGATTACCACGTTTAGTAGGCGAGATGATGAGTCAAAGTTTTATGAGTTAAAAGTAAAAAAATGTATAAAAAAGCATTGTACGACGAAAATGTTTTTAGGTATTGAAACGTAAGGTTTTGACACCCAATCAGTTTTATAACGTTATTAGACATGTTCAAACATGTCTAACTCGTCATTTCTAGTTTCGTGCTTATTTCTTAGTCATAAGTCGAGCAGTTTTACTATCGTTTTGACTTTCGAATCTGACCCATTTGGTCAATCTTAGGATTCGACCAAGTGCATTTTTATGACCATATTAATTTAGGGAATAACCCTTTGAGGTTATACCTTAGGTCATATAGTTTGGTTAGTTATACGATGACTCGATTTTATGTACTTTTAAAATGCCGAGAAACCCTTTTGGCGCATAAAATGGTTTTAAACAAGTAAGACCATAATTTTGACATCTAAACTGATATTATAACATAATCAAACTTTGTTTGACATATAACACTCGTCATAGGACTTATTTAACCATCCAAACCCATAGTTACACTTGCGACCTGTTAAAGTGGCGTTAACCATTTTAACAACTCGTAACGGGTCAAAGCACTTAGAAACTCTTCCAAAGCAGAATATAAGGTATTATAAACCATATCATACGAGTCCCAACACTCGTTTAGTTTGTAAGACCTCATTCTATCCAATCCTCCGATTAAAGTATGACACACTAAAATAGTATTCTGATACATTAGGACACACTTGAACTCTTCAATCCTTGAACTTTGTTTGATCATTTGAACAAGACATTTACGCAATCCCAATGAGTACATAGCCCACTCTTTTACGTTTTCAAATGTTTTGGGGTGATTCATATGTGCCTATCACTACTTTCTTGTTTTCATGACATTATAGATGTTTTGCTTATCTAGTACATATAGTACATGATTTCAAAGACATTTTACTTGTATGTTGACTTAGCATACCTAGTACATGATTTCAAAGACATTTTTGCTTGGTATATTGACTTAGTATGCCAAGTACACGATTTCAAAACATTTTCCTGACATGCATTCATTAATATTGATCACACCGACCGTAGTATGTAATGGTACCATAGGATTGAGAATCTCGTTCCCGTTTCCCAGGTTTTTTTGGAAGTTACTTTAGGGATGACAAATGCCGATGAACATTTGATAAACCTTTTCTTTATAAGGGTTTATCCGACAGTCAACAAGGCTTGAATGTATTCGCGGACAATCCATATATATATATGTATATATATATACATATATATATGTGTGTGTGTGTGTCTACCCAATAAAAGCAATTATCAAGAGTTTTTGTTTAAACAAGACCTTTGTTTATTCAAAACACCAATTTTATACAAGACATTTTCACATGACAAGACATTTTCACAAGACAAGACACTTGGGTTATTTTATACAAGACATTTATTTTATGGTTTAATAAGTCTTTTGTTTGTCATATAAGACATTGGTTTATACATAGACTTTTGTTTATAAATAGCCTTTGGTTTATACAAACCATTGGTTTATACATAGACATTTGTTTATAAAAGACATTTGGTTTATACATGGCATTGGTTTATACATGACATTGGTTTATACATAACATTGGTTTAAACAAGACATCTCACTTCTTGGCTCATGGTAAGTGAGTTAAATGATGAGACGTGTGTAATATGATAATAGCATGGTGGATACGCCACTGGTACTTCTATATATATGTGCTTTCATTATATTACATAACCTAGCATTATCTAAACCACTTCAAACAAGATGCAAGACATGACATATTTTATACAAGGCATTAGTTATTTTGGTTATTAAGTTAATCATGCATCATTTCTTTTTAATCATTTGATTTTCATATGATTTCATAAAAGAAATATTTTTGTAAAGGATCATAGCTACTTTTGTAATAGTTAAACATTTCTTTTAACATTCAAAGCCATGAATCTTCATCACAAAACCTATGTTACTCACAAGCATTTTTATGCTAACGTTTTATTTTCACATATGTTTCAGGAGCTAATGTTTGACTTGAGCATGCTTCACATAGGCGGACTTGGGCCCTAGTGACTTTAAAATTTGCAAGACATATGTTTTTTATTTCATTCTCCCAAACATTGTAAACATAAACTCAATAATACAAAACTTTATGTTGTGAAAAAATAGTTCATTACATGACTCCCCGACGTTTCCGCCATGGTTTGTTGTTTTACGCGGTCGGGGTGTTACAATTTTGATGTCATTCAACTGGGAGATGTCCCTGTCATGTGTTCGGAACAACCAGTATCTACAAACCAAAGTCTGACAATAACCCTCCATAGTCTTTCCGGCACACATAACGGGATTAGTGAGAAACTAGAACCCAGACCATTATCGATCTGCGTCGACCATCAATCTTCATTTGTGCAACCCTCATGAAAGATCATATTACTTTTAGTAGAGTTGGAGGTTTAGAGGAAGAGGATGTAGAGTTTGACGATTGAGAACACTGAGACTAAGATTTAGCAAGAATTTTGGGTTTCCAAATTTTTGAATCAGTTTTTTGAAACAAATTTGGTTGATGTTACTTTTAATTTCATGGACTGATTTTGGAAACCATTTCTTTTTGAAAGCTTTTGATTAATTTTCTTTGCTAGATTCTAGTCTGTATCAGAGGGCTTAGCTCGAGTGAATTGATGCCCATAGCGTCGATAATGCAAAGCCATCTGATGATAGGTGTTCCTGAAATAGTAACGCATGAGGGGACGATGAGCACAATTTCTAGCTAGCTGCCCTGGAATTCCACCATTATAACAAATCTGTCTTTTCGAGAAAAAGATATTCAGTTCCGCTTTTGACTATTAATATTTGATTCAGATTTTGTAGTCATTTCAGAATCCTTAGAAACATGTTGCGCATTATCTGATGCACCAGAATCTTTAGTCTAATTGTCAGATTTATTAGACAAAACCTGTTTATTAACCATTTCATTCGCACAATCAGACACAATAATATTTTCAATTTCATAACGTTTAGAGGGCTATAAAGCATCAGTTGAGGTTTTAGGCATACTAGAGTAGTTGTCTAAATCACTCGAAACAGATGTTTCGAATTCATCACCAGACACCCAAGACCCCTATGGTAAAACAGTAAAATCACAATTAGAATAAAAAACCACAAGCATTTAAAGTTTCAGTTTTAGTAACATCTTCATAAAAACCCTTAGTCTCAAAAACCATGGACTGAACATAGTTCAAAATGTAATAATCATGTTCAACACATAAAGAAATATCTAAATCATCAGCAACATTTGGATGTGGTTCATCATCTACTTCCGACCGCTCCTCAACTATCATTGACTCTGTATATGCACTAAAACAGTTAATATTTTCTATAGAATCAGAAGTTGATGCATTTTCTTGAGACTCCTTGGACGGGTTTTTGTTGACCCTTTTTCTTGTTCTAACTTATCAACTGATTCATTTAAAGATTCTTGATTCATGTTTTTAACAAAACTCGTGGGCTTTTGAAAATCAGTGGGTTTGGCGTTCTTTAGTTTGAAGGTTCCATGGAATATAATCGCTTGGTTTGCCACATCATCTAATCATAATTTTCTAATTCTTGCTCAGTAATGGGCATTCTTGAATAATTATGATTATATGGCGGAGGAACCTGCTTATAACCCAACCATTTGCTCTTGTTTTCCTTGAATGCAAGTTGCATATTGCATAGGTTACGAATAGTGTCACTAGAAGTATCAAACTTCTTTAAGTTTAACATATGTTGTTGATACTTTCTAGTCAGAAGCTCTAGCTCAGCTTGCACAGAGTCTCATTTTAGTCTATTTTTGTGATCATGGACCCAACATTTCTGTTGATTTACATCCAAGTGGAGCTGTGCTATGTCCTTCTTTCATGCGTAAATCTTCATCGATAATTTTATTGTCTCTCGAAGACTAATGCACTTAGAAATGGCACTGTTGTAACCTTTGAATGGAGCGAAATTGTGTGCACTCATCTGTGCAATTAAAAGAGAGTTTACCGTTTCATAGAGTTATTTTGGTTCGTCGGTTTGTGCCATTAAGCATTGATGATTGGCATCTACAACTTTAGAGATCTTAAGCTTTTCACCTGTGCCGCAACATCTACCCAACTGAAACAGTGTTGCTCTTGAGCCTAAAGCTTTTTCTGCTCCTTGACTTGTTGAAGTTGAAGTTTGAGTAGGTGTAACAAGAACCATGGATCTCTATGTGTTTCGAGCATAGTTGCCTAGTAGCCTCGTACGCCACGGTGTCTTCTCACAATCCCTTGCAAAGTGTCCCAGCTCATGACATCTGTAACATCTCAGTTTATCTCTCAATGATGTAGTGTAAAGATTCAACATAGGACGATGACCGTATCTTCTTTAAATGCCACCGTTACCAAGTTCCAGGATGCATCTAGTTCTTCTATATCTTCTTTGACCACTTGATTGATTTCAGTTGCTAGAACGGAATGGAGGCAAGAGATCACCTGCTAAGAAAGCATTCAAGTTGTTAAACATATAAGAAGCAAGGGCCAATTTTTCTTCATTTTGCTTGGTCAGAAAGGCTAGGTTTTCTGCAGAGGGTGTAGATGGGACGTTTTGAGTTGATGAACAAGTCACTAGACTGAAAACTGCAGTTTGCATGCTGAGGGTATTGCTGGGCTATTAGTGGGTGTAGAAGAGGTGTTAGGAAGTGACATGCTGTACACATAGTTGGTCTTCTAAGCTTGCAGCTGAGCTTGTGTTATCAGACTGAAAACAACATTCAGGTTACTGTTTGACACCCCATGAACAGGACTGAAAACAATGTTAGGATAACTCTGAGACATTAAAGCAGTGTTAGAACTAGTCATCTCGGCAGCAATCATTGAATTTTGGTGGTTACGCTCTCTCTACTGATTATCAATCTCATATGACTTGATTGTAGCAAAAGCTCGGTGAGCGTGACTTTGTTCAAATTTGTTGTGTGCTTGATCATAGAGACATCAGCATCCCAGCTCTTTGGAAATGAATTTAGAAGTTGACAATTCATCCCAATGTTTTTATAGTAATGCCGTCACTTATCATTTGTGAGACAAGTTTGACGAATCTTCTGATCCGATTCTCCATAGTTCCCCATAAATATGGTCGAATGAACTGAATTGCGGATTCAACATGTTCACCATGCTAGCCTTCATGTCAATGTTTCCCTCATACAGGTTCTTAAGCACATCCAAAACTTCCTTCGCATTCGTGAAGTTCCTAAGAAAAATTGAAATGTCAAGACCGAGAGCCATAGTGAGATTTGCCATAGCTTTATCATCTTGGTCTATTATTCTTCGATCATTATTCATCCACAAATTCTCAGGTTAAGGAATCTAAGTTAGAGGGTCATCTTATGTAGCATAAAGAATGGTGCGAGGACCATCTCGAATACACCTCCAAACCCAGGGCTCCTTTTCCTTACATTAATGCTCAAAACACCATGTCTACTCAAAGTAATCGTCTCCATACAACAACCTCAGAATTTTGGTAGACGTGCCGATAACCTGACCTAGTACCAGATGTAATGACAGAGTCTGAGACTGGATGGCAGCAAGATCTGTAGCAGTCATAACACCGTTCTGGTTCAACATTTTTAAAAACACCAAATAAGATAATCTTTATATTAATTAATAAAGGTGAACAGTCCAAAAGCAATAAAGGTCTAATTCGAAACAATCCAATCCAAAAAGTCAATTCGGAAGAGCATCCGAAACAGAGGTTCAAATTCGAAACATTGATTCGAATTCGAATGATTATCCGAAATCTTTGGAGTTTATCTGAAAAGTAGGCAATCTTCAACACTACTTATCCGAAACTCAAGCAAGACCATCCGAAATATATCCAAAACACAAACATATGATCCGAATTCTTGTCTGAAGTTCGAAAAGATGATCTGAAATCCAACACTACAATCCGAAACAATCCATAATCAATTTGAAATGCAAGCGGATTATCCGAAATACATGCAGATCCTTCAAATAGCTCCGAAACAGTAGCAACTCAGCAACAACAATGATCCGAATCTATGTGATATCAGATAAGAGCCTGGAAGAACAGGTTTAATAGGCTAAGATACCACTTGTGAGGATATGCTCGTCCAATAAGCTCTGTGTTGTTGAAACGAAGAAGACAACATCGATTTGTGACGATTAACTGTCGCGAAAAAAACCGAAGGAGAAAGAAAATTTTTTTGACTGTTGGAATTGTCGGGTAATTATTTTTTGGTGGGATTTGTCTGATTAGATTTCTATTAGGGTTATTTGGGGTGACGTTGAGATTTAGGTTATTTTTTATAATTACTAGCTAATCATTAGTTAACTAATATTATTTAATAAATCATTATTAGGTAATCATTAGTTAATCATTAATATTTATTATAATAGTTTTCATTAATAAAAATAATTATAATAATAGTTTCTTTTAATTTGATATTACTCTATATAAATTAAAAAGAAGAAAGGGTTTTGAGGTGTGATACAGGAAGCGGGTTTGTTCGATCGCAAAGTCTTCGAGTTAGCGAGTCCACTGGTACTTGCTTGACTTTTATTTCTCGGTTTTTGATCGGGATTAGTCTAGGACACTTTGTTGTGTCCTCAAGTTAAATCACTGATTGATGGATAGTGCTGTCAACTTGCGATTTGAAACTATTTTTCTGGAGATGGAGCTGAAACGTTAGCGGGACTGAGTAAAGGAAAAGCTGAATGAGTTTATAGGGAACTACAAGGTTGACCCTGTTGTGCAATATGTGATGCATTTGCTTGAACACGGGAGGCGAAAACAAGAAGTAAGGAATGAAATGAATACATTTTTGGGTGATAACAAAGACTCCTTTGTTTCTTGGTTATAGAATCATTTACAATTAAACCAAGATCTATACGCACAATCAACAGAATCTCATCCCAATGAAGTGGCCAAACAGAAACCTCAAGCCCAGCAAGCTTCAATCAATAGCCCAATACCCTAAGCCCAAACTCAGGCGGACCAACCAAAATCGCTCATTGACACGGTCAACTATCTTTTGTGTACTAAACATTGCAGGAACAAGGTTTCACAACTCAGGGTACTCAACTCTAATATGGCTAAAGATTACTGCAGTGCAATGGCTCAGTGAATCAGTCTTAGACAAAGCAACAAGTTGCTTACTAAAAAGGTTGAAGCATAAAAGAAGAATATAACTCAGCTGAGTTGATGCTTCAGGAAATCCCAGGACCACAGTCGTCAGGGTACCAATGTCTTACTAATCCTCTTATTTTTCATTGACAATCAAGGAGGAGCTGTTGACAATCTCTAGAATGTTGATAGCGGTTGTTCTAGGGATATAATGGGTAACATCTCATTGTTGCAAAAAGTTCAATTTTTATAGATGATATGTTTCCTTTGGAGGAGATGAGGGAGGTAAGACAAGATCAGCGAAAAGATACAATTCAAATTTCATGTTTTAAATTTTGACAATGATTAGTCTTCACTCCGATGACGGAAAGGTTAAGCAAAACCAACAAAATATTTTCATTTTCTTTGGTTTATATCTTTGTACATACCACTTCATTGTTTAGGTAAATTTATGCACAAGGTGTGATGCACAAAATTAGGGTGAAGACGGAGATATATGTATACATGCATTATGTTAGGGGGAGAAAAATAGAAAATATAAAAACATTTGAAAAACAGAAAAATCCAAAAAGATTTTATTGCATCATATGGGAAATTAAATAAATGTTCGTGCTAAAGGGTGTTGACTAACACATGTGAGGTGTTATAACTGAAAAGAATAGATATTTTTTTAATATGTCGTAGACTTAATGCTCAAAACATAAAAGATACAAAGTGATATAAACATAACAAACTTTGTATCTTGTGGGTAACATACCATCGGCGTATGATTTTATGGTCTTACATCTTACGTTCATAGATAGTCAGCGTCTGAGGTTTCGAGTCTTTATGATGTTGAATCATCTGGGGATATCATGGCTATCCTTCTGTTGCATCTAGACTATATGCAGACCTAGGCATAGTCAGGATATCTTAAAAGAGCCAAAAAGAGGCTAAAAACCATTACAGAAGACAAACTCAATTGAGGGAGTTCCATGTGCTTGCAAAAGCGAAATTCCTACGAAAAAGGTATTTACCTAACCCGCGTCGGACACTTTATTTGTCACTTTGTTGTACGAAAGAACTGACCTTTTCACCAATAGTCCGACGTTGTAAAAGATAAAGGATGATCTCAGTATACTCACCTACTACGATGAATCGTTATGCTTATCTTGATCATGGGGGTATCTCATGGTATGGAACACATGGGTATTATAGTATTATATTACCTTAAGCATATCACGATGTTGATAAATTGAATTGTTGAGCGTTAAAATTATAGTGGACAAACATATTGGCAATCACTTAGACCAGTCTAATAAATTCACACCAAAAAGTGTTCCTTGACCAGCCTGAGAACGACATTGATCCCATTGCAAATTATAACTATTAATTAGTTTCTTTGTTTATTTGCGATTCTGTTTATATTTTTTAGTTAAATATTAAAAAAATAGAAAATCCAAAATCCAAAAATAGTGTCTTGTTTTAAAAAAATCAAAAATCCAAAAATAGTCTTTTTTTCGTTTTATTAAAATTTTAACCATTCTTGAAGATTTGACTGATCATCAAAAGATAAAGAAATTTGAATTGTGAAGTCCGAGTAAAAGTACTTGGATGTACCAAGTGTTCATATTGTACTATCCCCTGCTGCAAAGAAATGTTTGCTTATGAATTTCTGAGAATTTTGCAGAACTTAATTTCAATCAAGAAACAGAGGTTGATGAAGGATGAGATGCTGTTAGCTGCTGACAAAGCATGAGCATCACACCAACAAATGTACCTGAGTTAGAAGAACTAGACACGAGTCATCTCTGACAATGATAGTCCATTTGAAGAAGTACCTCTAAACCTGCTTTGAAAAGGTTGACAAATAAAAGATTTGTTGAGAATCCTCCTCTTGCATTCTTTTTAACAAGATTTTCAAGTAGAAGCTGATTGAGATCTAGTGTAAGAGTTCAGAAGTCAAGAACTTCCAAAACATCTGCAGCATAGCAACAACCATGGACTCCATTGAAGACATTGCTGAATTAATGCTATGAAGACAATTTGATGCATCAGTCTATTAGGAGATTGCTAGGTCCTAGAAGTGTAAGACTAATGCATCTAATATACGCTACGGGCTATGGTAGCGAACTGGGATTTAATTACGTTAGTTTGTATTAGGTTTGGACCTGTAAAGGTCATTTGGGACATGCCTAAGGTGATGTGGGCCAGGCAAGTCTAAGGGGAGCCCATGTGGGGAGTGGGCTTACCTAGAGTATATAAACTAGTGTTATATCATTTCTAGGGTTAAGACCTTTAGAGCCTCCATGTTAGAGAAACCCTAGAGTAGAGAGAGAGAGAGGTGGAAGAACTTGCATAAGACGGTTTTGCTATATGATAGTAATAGAATAGTATGAAAGTTTAAAAGTGATTCTTGTGTTATTCTCGACCTTCTTAGTTTTCGGTTTTCTTGAATATCACCAAGTTTGGTTTTCGCCGATCCTTGGTGATTGTTTGATATCATTGTTAGATTCGGATTATTCAAGACTTACATTTAGACATTTTAGATATAGCTTCAATGAAGGGAATGTCTACATAGAGTTTCTTAATAATCTTTACTAAATCATTACGTTGATCAAACTGGTGTGGGTTCAGAAGTCAACCAGGGTATGGACGTAGTGGCTTATACACTCTCTTTGACTACTTCTTCTCTGGTTCTATTGAAGCTCCACTAGGTCGTATTGTACTTGTTTGCCTTCCCTAGGCTACACCTTGTCAGCTGGAGTGTCTAACTCACGCTCCTCATCAGCAGGCTCTTTTTCTACGCTCGTTGATGGTTCAACAAATCCCATGCTACTGCTACACCTAGTAAAAATTGCATGCACTTGAACATTTGGATTCTTCACATTCGAAGTCCACTTGTTTACCTTTAACTTAGCTGCATCGCTATCTCTCCCTTTTACTTCTCAAAATTCTTAATAGTAGCACCTTGATTTCTGATCATCTACTCATTTTATTGGTGATGGGCCTGATTAATTTCCATGAACTTAATCAACAAATCTTTAATCTCCTTCAAATCATAACCACTACTACCTACACTTTGTAGTGGTGTGAACTCGGGTGGGTTTTCTCCAGATCTCCATCTAAACCAAATTGGTTCCTCCATCCCGAGTTATACGAATTTCCAACTAATAAATTTTGATTTATAACAAAGTCAACCTCCTCCTGATGTATTAATTGAGCAGTCTCGAGTATCTGCCCTCCTCTACAATCTCACACTTTAGCTTACCCATTGTCACCTCTCGAGCTAATGCCTCCACAACAGCAGCCATATTAGTATTAGGAGTGACCTGATAAATACCTCGTACATAGGAGGTAGTCCTAATAATACGAATGAAATTCCTGGCTGACAAGCTTGCTGTTTAGATGAGGCACAGTTCTCAAACATCTCATCATACTTAGTGGGATCTACTTTATCTATGACATTCTCTTCCCGCCGAGCCCCTTTCTCCTCTACAATAGCAGTGTTGAATCTCAAAGGTTAGTCCATTAAAGAACTTCTCTATAAGGGCCAAATCAGTTGTCCATAATGGGAGCATCTTGCTAATATAATTTGGAAGCGCTCACAAGCCATATGGTACAGCTCATCCGAGTCCATGCAAAAAAATAGAACTTGTCCTTGAGACAACAATTTGGAGGGCGGATAATACTTTTTAAGAAATTTGGCCTATAGGCCTCTCAGATGGTAATGGAATCCTGATATCGAGCCATGTGGCGGCTCGACCAATGAGTGAGAATGGAATAAGCGAAGATATATGGCATCTATAGTAGCTCCCGTGAGGTTGAATATGTTGAAGATTTGTGAAATCGAGATAGATGGCTTGGTACATCCTTATCCTAAATGCCATGGAACTATGTTGTGATATCCCACATCGTTTGTGAAGAGGAACAAATGATTCTTTAAAAGGGGTTGGACACCTTCACCATCATGACCTGCTTTAAAGCCATGAGGGGCAGACGCTAAGGGCGTACTGGATGCCAAAGCGGATAATATCATGGTTTGGTTATGTTGGACTGTTTCAGATGGTATTAGAGCCAATGCCGGACCGGTGGTGCCAGGTCCCGTGAGGATACCGGACCCTTAAGGGGTGGAGTGTGATATCCCACATCGGGTTGTGAAGGGGGACAAAGGCTTCTTTATAAGGGGCCTGATACCTACACCATCATGACGCGTTTTAAAGCCATGAGGGCATACGCTGAGGGGGTGCTGACTGCCAAAGCAGACAATATGATTGTGCGGTTACGCTGGGCTGTTAATATATGGTGTTAGTTATGGTGGTGATAATGTGAGATCGAATCTGCCAACTGATGGTACTACGAATGGTTGGTTTTTTACAAGAAACTACCCCCGTGAATCCAGCGTAGGCGTGCTAGTGGACTGTTCGCCTCGGAGGTGGGTCAAGGTTATCACATTTGTCGAAAGATGGAATAGGAATGGGGTGATTACCTTTTGCTTGGTGAATCTACGAATACGATCCTAGTGCTGACACAAGTCGCGTGTAACTCTCGTTCGGGCTTTGAAGAAGCTGTAAATAACGGTGATCCCTACGAACGAGTATGGAGTATAAACTATAAGTGTAGTAACCTGTCGAGTAATTGCAGCTTTATCAAGTCTGGTCAAAGGATATTAAACCAAGTCCAAGCAAAGCAGCTGAGTAGTCTAGAAAAGGATGTTTTCCATAATAGAACTTTGCTTGATGAAGTTCCAGATTATTTTTATTTATGTTGTAACACCCCATAAATCTAATATACATATATATATATATATATATATATATGTATATACATATATATATACTATATAATATATTATATATATATATAATATATGTATATACTTATATGTATATATATATATGAATACTTACTGGTTAAATGCTATGAGTATGATAACTAGAAACTTAAGCTAGTTAAAGTTATCTTTTAAAAAGAAAATTAAAACACACAGTGTGTCTGTCGACCTAGGCAGAAGAAAGGAAGGGAAACCCTTCTCAAAACTCAACCCAACAAACTAAAAGGCTAATTGGGTTTAAAATTCATGCATGAATCAAGAATATTAGTCATCTATACTTGTCTACCACAAGGTAACTTACAGATTTTGATTTGGTGAAGTTTTGTATGAGAAGAACAAGGGAATGCCAAATTGCAAAGGTTCTTAACTACGAGTTATATGATTTAGGTAGAAATTCTGAAATTGAAACCGTATGTGATTGATTATCATGTAGAATTTGTTATGTGGTAGTGTCATTATGAAACCTTCATGTAAATAGAAATGGGTTTGATATAATTTGAAGCTAGGGCCAAATGTAGATGAATTTTGTTATGTATGATATGGATTAGAGTAGAAGCTATGCTAAAATCACTACAACATGAAGAATTTTTTTCAAATTGGTTAATGGTGGAATAAATATGAATAACACAAGTACATGGTGCTTAAAATGACGCACTTCAAGTGTTCGATAAAATGCCTAAATGACAAATTATATAGTTTTGAATGAAATGAGAGTTTTGTTGCATAACAAAGATATGAAATTGATTATGATAGGAAATATGAGTGGAATGCGAATTATGTGTGAAAGTGCTTGCATTTAAGCGAATGATGTAATCAAAGTAAGAATGGATTTTGTATAGAATTGAAGGAATAAGAGAAAAGTTCCAAAAAACAATAAAAGTCTCAAAATCGAGGTAAGTTCATTTACTTACTTGTAATTAATACTTAGAGGTAGTTGAACTCGTGTCATAATTATGTGAAAAACTATAATTTGCATAATATATTGATTACTAGTTGATTTATATTAGTAAGTGATATGCATCAAATGCAACATATAAGTTATATCAAATACGGTATTAAATCAACCCCTTTTTAGTACTAGTGCTGGAAAAAAGTGTGTTTCTTTGTATACTTTTGATTTCAAGATTAAAAGAGCTTAAATGTACAAAAGGAACAAATTAACGACAAAAACCAGCATAAGTATAGAAGACAGGAAGACGCCGCACAAACTAACCCTCCAAGCTTCACCCAAGACCAAAAACAACATATTAGAAGTCCAACACGGGGCGTGCCCTTCAAGATTCCGGATCAGAAGAAGACAAACAGAAGCAGACAAAAGACACGTGGCCATGTCCCTTGGACACGGGCCATGGTCAACTTCTAGATTTCTATATCTTGGATAGTACAACAAGTATAATGGCCACGGGGCTATGCCGTTGACACACGGGGCCATGTAGCAATTTATCTAACATACTCATTATATGAGATAGAGAAGAAGGAAGACACGGGGCCGTGCCAACAGAGCACGGGGCATGTGAAGACATTGTTTACATCTATAAATAAGGGTGTTTGGTTTCATTCTAACTCATCCTTGGCAAACCATTTCTCTCACACCTGCCGCCACTCCGCCATCATCTTTCACCACAATCATTAGAGTTTAGAGTGTGTAGTAGTCTGGGGATTGAAGATTGATCGTAAAATTCTTTGTCAAACTATGGCCATGCTTGGCTAGTCTATTATATCACTTGGAGAAGACAAAATATTTTATGTATTACTTTTAATTTACAATCTTTGGTTAACTTTTTAATTGGGTTTATATTAACGACTTTATTAACTAGTTTTTTTATATTGAAAATGAGTTTTATCCTATTATTGTTTCATGTTTTGTTGATCCACTCATTCGTGTCTTTACGGTCTATATAAAGTGCGTTAACTGTCTGGAAGGGGGTTAGAAGGGTTGTATGGGAAAGGCTCTTGCCTCGTTTAGTATCTAGATCCCGAGGGGACTTGGTTCAAGCTTATTAAGACTTCCTTTAAGGTAGATAATCAAATCAGGGAAGTAAGAATGGCTTGAATCCCTTATAGATAAACTACTACGAAAACTTTAAACAGGCCTTGCGGAACTGTATCCTGCTAATTCAGACCAATATGGTCGAGGGAAGCGATGCCTCCAGTAGAGGGACATGCCACAATTTGCATTAATAACTTACTTGATTATCTTTCAATATTCCGCCCTTGCGGACTATATTCCTCGTAACTCAGACCAATATGGCTGAGGGTATTGTTGCCTCCAAATGAGGGACATGCCACTTTAGCCAAGATAATTTGTTAAAAAACCCAAAGTATGGAAATCATCAAAGGATACGTGAGAGATGAGTTGGAACCAAGTGATTCTATCTTATTTGTTTTCTTCTTTCATTTTATTTTACTCATTTAATTTACTTGTCAAAACCTTTTCCCAAAGTTTGGGTCGATTAGACGTTTACAATAATCGGGTATTAAAAGCTCTTGTTTCCTTTGACGGTCTCAATATCTTACCACCACTAAACTACGCCAATGATGGGTACACTTACCCTAGCGTGTTGTAGAGAGTGATAGTTGCATATCGTGTTTTTATAAATTTAAAGCTTGTATAAAGTGCGTTAACTGCCTGGAAGGGGGTTAGAAGGATGGTTTGGGTAAGGCTCTTGCCTCGTTTAGTGTCTAGATCCACGGGGACTTAGTTCGAGCTTATTAGGTCTTCCTTTAAGGTAGATGTATCAAATCGGGTAAGTAAGAATGGCTTGAATCCCTTATAGATAAACTACTACAAAAACTTTAATCTGGCCTTGCCGACTGTATCCCTGCTAACTTAGATCAATATGATGAGGGAAGCGTTGCCTCCAAAAGAGGGACATGCCACAATTTGCATTAATACCTTAATTGATTATCTTTCAATATTCCGGCCTTGCGGGACTGTATGCCTCCTGACTCAGACCAATATGGCTGAGGGTATTGTTGCCTCCAAAAGAGGAGCATGCCACCAAAATAATTTGTTAAAAAACCCAAAGTATGGAAATCATCAAAGGATACGTGAAAGATGAGTTGGAACCAAGTGATTCTATCCTATTTGTTTGCTTCTTTCATTTTATTTTACTCATTTAATTTGCTTGTCAAAACCTTTTCCCAAATTTTGGGTCGATTAGACGTTTACAATAATCGGGTATTAACAGCTCTTGTGTCCTTGGACGATCTCAATATCTTACCACCACTATACTAAGCAAATGATGGGTACACTCAACCTAGCGTGTTGTAGAGAGTGATAGTTGCATATCGTATTTTTATAAAGGCTTAATCTATTCACACACCCCTGCTGCCTATTTGGACACCCCTGGACCCTAGACGGGTCGTCTAGGGCTAGACGCCGCGTATAGCACTGATTTTGAGGAGTCAGCAAGTGCCTGGCAGGGCGCATAAATTTTAGCGTTTAGACGGGGCGTCTAGACCTAGACGATCCGTCTAGGAACTTGTGTTTTTTTTGTTGGAAAAGGGTGTTTTTGATAGGTAGATTGGTTGTTGTTGGAGTTTGAAAAAAATAGTGTTTTGGTGGGGTAAATTGGTTGTTGTTGGAGGTTGATTTTTTTAGGTTTTTAAAAAGTTTTATTTATTGTATAAAAAGTGAGTTATCTTTTTCATCATTTATATATTTAATTGTTTTTATCATTATATTTTTTAAAAAAATATAATACTAAAATTTAATACTGTTTTCAACATTTAAAGATGAATGCAACAAATGTATGTTGTTTCCGTAATACATTTCAATGTCGATTTAACACAAACAATCATCAAGTAATCGAATAACTGAAAAGAAAGTTAAATATAACATATATAACATAATATTTGTACATCCATAACAATATTTATCTATACAGCTTAAAACTAAATACAAAATGTCTATGCATACGACTCGGCCTCGGAGCGAGATCGGGATCTGGCTGATGTGGCTACTGCTGCTGATGTGGTCGCTCGAGGTGGTGGAGCGGTATGGTAGGTAACCCCTCTCTCGCTCGTCTATCATGTGCCTCCCGAACCTGCCAGCCAATGAGATCCATAACCCAGTCGACGTCGGCTCGTAAGCGCGGGTATGCCGCACCCCCCAGGGCATGACCTGGTAGGACGTGCTGCGGAAACTGAGGCGCCCCGTGAGGTGGTGGCGGTGGCCGTGCCGGTCCGTCAACATCAACCGGAGGGTCCTGGACTATCGCTGCCTCATCTGTCGGGGATGGACTGGAGCGAACTGATAGGACAGCGGCTCCGGAATCCATGGCTCACCTTCGCGGGTTTTAAACCTATCGCCTAGCACGCCGAACCTCTTCACCAGCCTCATCCCCCGCAAGGTCAGAAAACCCATCCGCGTGGACGGTATGGCCGACTGCAAGTGCAGGTCCGACTCCAGCACAAGACCTAACGACCGAGCAATCACGGTGACGTAGGCCCCGCCGTACAAAAAGCCGCGCTCCTGGCGGTGGTGGGCAGAGGCGAAGTACTGGGCGAGACCGTGCGCAAGTGCGCTTGGCCTCCTGTACGAAAGGCAATAGAAAAAAATAAGTCGGTGCTCGTACACCACTCATGGCTTTGTCCGTGAGCGGTAATAGACGTAGCGAGCATCCGATGTAGATACCTGCATATTACATTAGCGAAACACGGAAATTAATTCATAGCAACAATAATCAAACAATTACGTAATAAACGTACGTACCTATATAGCGGGTCGGCAATGTGAGAAATCCTCCCCTTCGCCCTGACATGCTTCAAAAGAGTGGCTCTATCCACTGCTGTAACATTTGTCGAAAAACGGGTTTTCAAAACCCGCTTCGTTTATTAATCGAATAATCAGTTTTATATTTTTGTTGCTCATTTAATGCCTATTTTAATTTTAAACAATACATAACTAATAAACATTTTAGATTATGGAAAATTAAAATGGTTAAAAAATAAAATTAAAACAATTAAAAATGAAAAAGGGCTGCCGGGTTTCGAACCCGGGTCAGCCGGAACCCTTAAACCTCAATCACATAACCACTCCGCCACTTGATGTCTTTGTGAATTCTAGGAAACAATTAAAACTAACTTCAACCGTGAATCAACCTGTTTGCGCCAAACTGAAACCGATATCGGCTTCCAAACGTCCAGGGACTTTTGAGTGATCGCGGATTCTTGCTTATAACCGATAAACCGACATTCTTAATCAATTCAGCCTTTAATGAACTTGAATTCATGTGATGTTCGGGTTTAATAACCGAAAACATTCATTTCCGAATTACTCCAACAATATCAGTATCTCGCGACTAAAACTCATCCACAGAACTCTCAATTTCACTTTTGCTCTATTGTCAGTTCGTCGGAAAGCTTTTTGAACTCGCCGGACTTTCGCCGGAAAACCGTGTCTTTCATCAAAACGGTAAATTTCTCAATTCTTTCATCTTCTATCAGTTGTTAGGCTTTTGCTAACTCAAACCTTTCAATCAGAATCAATCCCAGACGACGATATCGGATAATCAACACTCGCCGGAAGTTTTCTGAAAATTCCTACATTGCGCTGTGAAACGGTATAATCATTCAAACCTTCTGATAACTCTTGTTTAGTCCTTCAATTCCACAATTAGTTAATCAAAAACTGTTAATTGGTCCGCTCAGACGGAGTTCATAAAAACAGAGCCGACGACATTCCGGAGTTCTGAGAAAAGTCATCATTCCGGTATGTTCATTCCCAAAACCTTTTCCTATCCGTTACATTTTAATCATTCATCGCCTGTTAATTGAATTGAACAAGTTCAGTAGAGTAATCGTTGTCTGGGTTATTATAACGAAGAAGATGAAGTGAGTCTGTATATAAATTTAATATAAATTGGATTATAACTCGGGTTAGACACACAGTCCAGCGGTGGACTGTGTGCACTTGAAACACAGCGATACCGGGTTCGAGTCCGCCCTTATTCCGATTCGTCACAATATTCAGACTTTTTATAAAACCCAAATATGAAAACTTCCAGTTAGTATATAAGAGAGATAAAAACAAGTGTTTTAACCAGGTTAGACATACAGTCCAGCGGTGGACTGTGTGCAACGTTAATCAACAGGTCCCGGGTTCGAGACCTGATACGCACGCCGGTTCGATAGAATTTAAATCCTTTTTAAGAAATGAATTTTGGAATAAATTAAAATTTTAAATATTTAAAAACATAAATATTTCGGGTTAGACACATAGCTCAGTTGGTAGAGCTGCGTGCACGCGTACGGGAGGTCACGAGTTCGAACCTCACTCAGTGCAAACAATATACACGACCGAACCGGTCAACAAGTCAAAGTCAATGGTCAACGGTCAAACCCAAAAAGTCAACATTTTTTTATTTTTGTTTATTTATTTAATTTAAAAATCAATTAAAAATACTTAAAAATAATGTTTTTAAAGTTAGAAAATAGCCTTAAACTCACAAAAATATATCTAAAAATCCTATTAAAATTATTAATAAAATCCACTCATGTACCATACATTTTGTTATTTTTTTTAGGTTAGTTAATCCTCGTCGATCAACCCTCTAAACTCGTGCGCATTCAACATCTTCAACCGAACGCACCCAATATGAGTGAATCTCTACAAATTCCCCGTTTTAATCACGTTTTTGGGGTGTATCATGTGTCTTATTATTTATTACATTTAAACAATTGTGCATCCATCATATCCTTGATCAAATGTATACTCAATATGTATCAATTGTTTGTGTGGTTACTGTTTAGATTAAATTTATCATTTTCAGTACATACATTATCATAGGCGCCGCTTCCATTACTATGAGCGTTGAGCTGTTACCCATTACCTATGAGCGTGAACGAGGCGTTGCCAACATACGATCGGCTCCGTTTGATTGAGCCTTGATGGCACATACATTTATCATAGGTCGTCCGTTCCCCATTACCTATGAGCATGAACGTGACGTTGCCAACATATACAGTATCATTCATGTTATATATTCATGCAAGGTGTTTTGTTATTGTATGTTATTGTTTGTTATTGTTATTGTTATTGTTATTGTTATTGTATGTTTATTTACGTTTGCTCACATATGATTATTGCACAATTTTCCATAATAAATATAACAAGAAATCAATAATAAATGTTTTCTAACAAGGTTCACTCGCCAACTTATGTTGATCCAAAAACCCCCATTTTTACACATGATACAGGTGATCCAGATGCAGCAAGAAACATATAGGATGGCTTAGAAGAATAAACCGGTTTAGACTTTGGATTGTTTAGTTAGTTATTTTCTTTGTAATTGTATGAACATGTTTGGAATATTGAGGATGTAATTTTGAATTTAATAAATATGAAACATATTAGTAAATATCATGAGCTTTGGTGATAACCCAATTATGCCCCGACTCTTATTCCGCTGCGGGTCGGGGTGTGACAGATTGGTATCAGAGCCATGACTATAGGGATATAGGATAGGTTATTAGACCCTTAGAGCCTATACTATAGTTGATTAGAATTTTTAAAAAATTTTGTGTGTTACATGCAAAATTCATGATGTTTATATGTTTTATGTTTAATGTTAATTCAATGTTATGCAAGAATGTTCATAAGTACATATTATTATACAATGCCTATCATGAATCATATTCTCATAACATATCATATCCATGAGAGCACACACCACACAATTTCCATGACTTTTACAATGATTTTTGTATTTTCAAATCACATCAAAGTGAGTTCTCATGACGGGCATGTAGTAACTGGAAGGGTACAAGTACCGGTAGTCAGAACATCCTGTCTAGGCTTGGCATTCGTATAAATCCAAAATAAAGGACCAGTTTGCCTACCTGGGGACTAACGATGAGAGTACGAAAGACCTATTAGGCCAAAGCATGCTATACCAAACGTCGTGTGAGCTAACCTCACTTTGAGTTGTCGTTGTGTCTACACCTGGACACCCTCCGACCATACATCTCGCAAACATATTTCATGGTTTTCATTCGGGTGATGCGAGTGTTAAAACCGCCAATACCAATGTGAATCCTACCAAGCCAATAGTCATGGGGGCCCACATGACTATACAGGTGAATGTATGGGGTACATTTGAGGCCCAAACATGAGCAAACCCAAGACATCCTATGGATGTAGTTGCATTATTGATGTTTATGTTATTTTTATTTTTTTAAGTCACATGACACCTAAAACAGACTCCATAAACTCACAATCTTCTTATGTATATTCCTGTAGATGTCGGCTAGGCAACAACGGGGGGGTAGAAGGTCAGGAAGGTCAAACGAACGCTTGGCCACCCAAATCGCAAAACAAATGGCAGCGGTGCTTCCTGACATCGTAGTTCAAGTCCAACAAGCTCTCGCCGCAAATCCCATCAACCCTCCCCAACAAGAAGACCAGAATGTTGAAAACCCTCCCTCCAAAAAGTGCTCATACAAACATTTCAAGTCTTGCGATCCCCCGAAATTTGAAGGGACTGAAGGTGTCACTGCCCTCCTCCACTGGTTTGAGGAAATGGAAAACACTTTCCTCAACTGCAATTGTCCCGAGGATCGCAAGGTACGTTACGCAACCGGGAGGCTATTGGGGGTAGCTCTTACCTGGTGGAATACTGAAAAAGGGAAGAGAGGAGTCGAAGATGCAATGGCCTTAACGTGGGAGGAGTTAAGGGAAATCATGACGAGACGCTTCTGTCCTAGAAGCGAGATCAAAAAGTTAGAGGATGAATTTCATTCGTTGAAGCAAAAGGAGGGAGATCATACTTCCTACAACAAACGATTTTTAGAGTTGAACCAAATGGTCCCTAACTTGTTCACCCCAGTTTACCGCTTAGTCGAACACTATATTGAGGCCTCCCCTCGAAAATTCAAGACTCAGTTCTCAGCACTTCTCCTGTAACACTCGAAGCTGCTATGGAACTAGCTACCGAGCTTACCGAGAATCGTATTCGCAACGGAAAATTTAAAGACGAGAAAAAGAAAGCCCCGTTGAGGGCCAAACTTCAAACCATTCCACCTCCTCCTCAAAGTTTGCTAACAAGAGGAAACGAAACACCAGAAACTTTGCTGTCACACAAACAAATTTCCCTATCCCTGCTGCACCCATTACCCAAGTTGCCTCCTCACCTGCACCATATAAAAGGCCATACTCCGGCCCATACCCAAAGTGCAACCGTTGCCAATACCATCACTTTCCTGATCATCCCTGCCAACATTGCACCGGCTGTGGTCGCACAGGTCATACCATTCAAACCTGTCGCGTACCTCAGTGAACGAACCGCCATCAGCCCTCAACCCAAACCCACCATCAGATAGTGGGTCAAGCCCAACAACCTTTACTACTACCACCTACCCAACATGTAGCCAATCCTACTACCAACCCAACTATCCCATGGTGCAACCTATGCGGGCTTGTTACAACTGTGGACACCCGAACCACTTCAGGAACACCTGTCCACGCCTAGTGAATATTATCCATGCCCAAGCTCAAGCTAATCCAGTAAACCAGGCTAATCAAGCTCCTCCACCTGCAAGAGGAAGAGCTTTTAACATCAACGCCAATCAAGCTAGGGCTGACAACAATGTGGTTAACGGTACGTTTCTCATCAATAGTAGTTATGCATCCATGTTATTTGATACTGGCGCGGATAGGAGTTTTGTGTCCTTAGAATTTGAACCCATCCTCAACCAAACTCGTGATAAACTCATGGAATCCATAACGGTAGAAGTTGCTGACGGAAAACCGGTCTCATTAAACTCTATTATACGCAATTGTACTCTCACCCTAAACGATCACGATTTTCCAGTTGACCTCATACTTATGAAGTTGGGAAGCTTTGACATTATAATTGGTATGGACTGGCTCAGCCAACATCATGCTGAAGTTGTATGCCGTGAAAAGTTTATACGCATTCCTCTTACAAACGGTCAGACTCTACGAATCTTTGGAGAAACCCCTTCGAAAGGGCTCAAATTAATGTCCTGTCTTCAAGCCCGAAAAATATCTCCGCAAGAATTATGTCGCATTTCTAACTCATGTTGTCAAGAAGGGAACCAAGGAGAAGAAACTTGAAGACATCCCAGTAGTAAAAGATTTTCCGCAAGTTTTTCCTAACGACATTTCAGGACTTCCTCCCGTGAGAGAAGTCGAATTCCGCATTGATCTTATACCTGGAGCTACACCAGTTGCAAAATATCCTTATAGGTTGGCCCCATCCGAAATGCAAGAGCTAGCCAGTCAATTACAAGAGCTGACTGACAAAGGATTCATACGTCCTAGCTCATCGCCTTAGGGTGCACCTGTCCTTTTTGTGAAGAAGAAAGATGGAACGTTTCGCATGTGTATCGACTACAGAGAACTCACCAAGTTAACGGTCAAGAACCGCTACCCATTACCTCGCATCGATGATCTTCTAAACAACTTCAAGGCACCAGCTGTTTTTCAAAATCGACCTTCGTTCTGGTTATCATCAACTCAGAGTACATGAAGAAGACGTCCCAAAGACCGCCTTCCGAACTCGTTATGGTCATTATGAATTCATGGTCATGCCATTTGGTCTAACCAACGCTCCAGCTGTCTTCATTGATCTAATGAACAGAGTCTGCAAACCCTATCTCGATCGCTTTGTTATAGTTTTCATCGACGACATCCTCATTTACTCAAAGTCTAAGTCTGATCATGAACCACACCTTCGACTCATCCTCACACTCTTAGGGAATGAAAAGCTCTATGCCAAATTCTCCAAATGCGAATTCTGGTTAAAAGAGGTACAATTCCTTGGACATATCGTCAACGACAAGGGAATACATGTCGACCCCTCAAAGATCAAAGCAGTACAAGAATGGCAAGCGCCACGTACACCAACCGAAGTAAGATCATTCCTTGGTTTGGCTGGTTATTATCGCCGTTTCATTGCAAATTTCTCTCGTATTGCTGTACCACTCACGGCTTAACTCATAAAGGAAAACCCTTCATATGGGGACCCAAACAAGAAGAAGCCTTTCAAACCCTTAAACAAAAACTCTGTGACGCACCTATCCTCACTCTTCCTGAAGGTTGTGATGACTTCGTGTTTTATTGCAACGCGTCAGGGCAAGGACTAGGCTGTGTTCTAATGCAAAGAGGAAAGGTGTTAGCTTATGCTTCTAGACAACTCAAAACTCATGAGAAGAACTACACCACTCACGACCTAGAACTTGGAGCCGTTGTGTTCGCTCTTAAGATATGGAGACATTACCTCTACGTACTAAGTGTGAAATATACACTGACCATAAGAGCCTCCAACATATCTTCAACCAAAAGGAGTTAAACATGAGGCAACGGAGATGGGTTAAACTTCTTAATGACTACGACTGTGAAATTCGGTATCATCCTGGCAAGGCAAACGTGGTGGCCGATGCACTCAGTCGAAAGGGTTATGCAAACTCCATTCGTCTTCTATGTTCGCAAATCATAACAGATATCAAAGATCAAATCCGAGAAGCCCAACATGTTTCGGTAACGGAAAACGACGTACGAAAGGAGCTGTCCTGTGGAGCTGAACTTAAAATTGAAACTAAATCCGACGGTATTCTGTACTATCTAGATCGCATATGGACTCCTGACCACAAGAACCTTCGTGAATTCCTTATGAATGAGGCACACAAAACACGATACTCTATACACCCAGGAGCCGACAAGATGTATCAAGATCTTCAATACACCTACTGGTGGCCTGGAATGAAAAAGGATATTGCTGTTTTTGTTTCCAAGTGCCTTACATGTTCCAAGGTAAAAGCTGAACATCAAAGACCCTCAGGACTTCTGGTCCAACCTGAAATACCTGTATGGAAGTGGGAAAACATAACCATGAACTTCATCACCGGGTTACCTCGCACTTCTGGTGGGCATGACAATATATGGGTAATCATTGATCGTCTTACAAAATCAGCTCGCTTCATTCCGATCTGCGAAGATTTCAAGAACGAGAAGTTAGCTCGTATCTACATCAGTGAAATCGTAAGCCGTCATGGTGTACCGTTAAACATTATTTCAGATCGTGATGGTCGTTTCACTTCACGAACATGGCAAGCCATACAAGCCGCTTTGGGTACACGATTAGACCTCAGTACCGCTTATTATCCTCAAACTGATGGACAATCTGAATGCACCATCCAAACTCTTGAAGATATGCTTCGAGCATGTGTCTTAGACTTCAAGGGAAATTGGGACGCTCATCTACCATTAGTTGAATTTTCGTACAACAACAACTATCATTCAAGTATCGGCATGGCACCTTTCGAAGCTTTATATGGTCGTAAGTGCCGATCTCCAGTATGTTGGCACGAAATTGGAGAAGCTCAAATCACCGGTCCAGAATTGATTCAAGAAACAACAGACAAGATCCATCAAATTCGAAACAATCTTCTAGCAGCACAAAGTCGTCAAAAGAGTTATGCAGATAAACGACGAAAGCCTTTGGAGTTTAACATTGGTGATCATGTACTTTTAAAAGTATCACCGTGGAAGGGAGTAGTTCGTTTTGGCCAGAAGGGAAAGCTAGCACCACGCTACATAGGACCTTTCAAGATACTCGAAAGAGTAGGACCTGTAGCATACAAGCTTGACCTAGCAGAAGAACTCAATAGAATTCACCCCACATTAGAAGTGCCTCGCCGATGAAAACCTCCATATTCCCCTGGAAGATATTCAGATCGATGAATCTATGCACTTCATTGAAAGACCAGTAGAGTTCATGGACTTCGGAGAAAAACGTTTAAGACGGAGTTGTATTCCAATTGTAAGGGTACGCTGGGACTCGAAACGGGGACCTTAGTTTACTTGGGAACGTGAAGACTCAATGCGCGAAAAATACCCGCATCTTTTTCCTGTTACCACTACTACTTAAATTTCGGGACGAAATTTCTAAAAGTAGGGGATACTGTAACATTTGTCGAAAAACGGGTTTTCAAAACCCGCTTCGTTTGTTAATCGAATAATCAGTTTTATATTTTTGTTGCTCATTTAATACCTATTTTAATTTTAAACAATACATAACTAATAAACATTTTAGATTATGAAAATTAAAATGGTTAAAAAATAAAATTAAAACAATTAAAAATGAAAAAGGGCTGCCGGGTTTCGAACCCGGGTCAGCCGGAACCCTTAAACCTCAATCACATAACCACTCCGCCACTTGATGTCTTTGTGAATTCTAGGAAACAATTAAAACATAACTTCAACCGTGAATCAACCTGTTTGCGCCAAACTGAAACCGATATCGGCTTCCAAACGTCCAGGGACTTTTGAGTGATCGCGGATTCTTGCTTATAACCGATAAACCGACATTCTTAATCAATTCAGCCTTTAATGAACTTGAATTCATGTGATGTTCGGGTTTAATAACCAAAAACATTCACTTCCTGAATTACTCCAACAATATCAGTATCTCGTGACTAAAAATCATCCACAGAAGTCTCAGTTTCACTTTTGCTCTATTGTCAGTTCGTCGGAAACGCTTTTTGAACTCGCCGGACATTCGCCGGAAAACCGTTTCTTTCATCAAAACGGTAAATTTCTCAATTCTTTCATCTTCTATCAGTTGTTAGGCTTTTGCTAACTCAAACCTTTCAATCAGAATCAATCCCAGACGACGATATCGGATAATCAACACTCGCCGGAAGTTTTCTGAAAATTCCTACATTGCGCTGTGAATTGGTATAATCATTCAAACCTTCTGATAACTCTTGTTTAGTCCTTCAATTCCACAATTAGTTAATCAAAAACTGTTAATTGGTCCGCTCAGACGGAGTTCATAAAAACAGAGCCGACGACATTGCCGGAGTTCTGAAAAAAGTCATCATTCCGGTATGTTTATTCCCAAAACCTATTCCTATCCGTTACATTTTAATCATTCATATGCCTGTTAATTGAATTGAACAAGTTCAGTAGAGTAATCGTTGTCTTGGTTATTATAACGAAGAAGATGAAGTGAGTCTGTATATAAATTTAATATAAATTGGATTATAACTCGGGTTAGACACACAGTCCAGCGGTGGACTGTGTGCAATTGAAACACAGCGATACCGGGTTCGAGTCCATCCTTATTCTGAGTCGTCACAATATTCAGACTTTTTATAAAACCCAAATATGAAAACTTCCAGTTAGTATATAAGAGAAATAAAAACAAGTGTTTTAACCAGGTTAGATACACAGTCCAGCGGTGGACTGTGAGCAACGTTAATCAACAGGTCCCGGGTTCGAGACCTGATACGCACGCCGGTTCGATAGAGTTTAAATCCTTTTTAAGAAATGAATTTTGGAATAAATTAAATAGTATATAAATATAATTAAAAACATAAATATTTGGGTTAGACACGTAGCTCAGTTGGTAGAGCTGCGTGTACGCGTACAGGAGGTCACGAGTTCGAACCTCACTCAGTGCAAAAAATATACACGACCGAACCGGTCAACAAGTCAAAGTTAATGGTCAACGGTCAAACCCAAAAAGTCAACATTTTTTTTATTTTTGTTTATTTATTTAATTTAAAAATCAATTAAAAATACATAAAAATATTGTTTTTAAAGTTAGAAAATAGCCTTAAACTCACAAAAATATATCTAAAAATTCTATTAAAATTATTAATAAAATCCACTCATGTACCATACATTTTCGTTATTTTTTTTAGGTTAGTTAATCCTCGTCGATCAACCCTCTAAACTCGTGCGCATTCAACATCTTCAACCGAACGCACCCAATGTGAGTGAATCTCTACAAATTCCCCGTTTTAATCACGTTTTTTGGGGTGTATCATGTGTCTTATTATTTATTACATTTAAACAATTGTGCATCCATCATATCCATGATCAAATGAGTACTAAATATGTATCAACTGTTTGTGTGGTTAATGTTTAGATTAAATTTATCATTTTCAGTACATACATTATCATAGGCCGCCGCTCCCCATTACCTATGAGCGTTGAGCTGTTCCCCATTACCTATGAGCGTGAACGAGGCGTTGCCAACATACGATCGGCTCCGTTTGATTGAGCCTTGATCGCACATACATTTATCATAGGCCGTCCGTTCCCCATTACCTATGAGCGTGAACGTGACGTTGCCAACATATACAGTATCATTCATGTTATATATTCATGCAAGGTGTTTTGTTATTGTATGTTATTGTTTGTTATTGTTATGTTATTGTATGTTTATTTACGTTTGCTCACATATGATTATTGCACAATTTTCCATAATAAATATAACAAGAAATCAATAATAAATGTTTTCTAACAAGGTTCACTCGCCAACTTATGTTGACCAAAAACCCCCATTTTTACACATGATACAGGTGATCCAGATGCAGCAAGAAACATATAGGATGGCTTAGAAGAATAAACCGGTTTAGACTTTGGATTGTTTAGTTAGTTATTTTTTTTGTAATTGTATGAACATGTTTGGAATATTGAGGATGTAATTTTGAATTTAATAAATATGAAACATATTAGTAAATATCATGAGCTTTGGTGATAACCCAATTATGCCCCGACTCTTATTCCGCTGCGGGCGGGGTGTGACAGATTGGTATCAGAGCCATGACTATAGGGATATAGGATAGGTTATTAGACCCTTAGAGCCTATACTATAGTTGATTAGAATTTTTAAAAATTTTGTGTGTTACATGCTATGTTTTATGTTTAATGTTACATTTAATGTTATGCAAGCATGTTCATAAGTACATATTATTATACAATGCTTATCATGAATCATATTCTCATAACATATCATATCCATTAGAGCACACACCACACAATTTCCATGACTTTTACAACGATTTTTGTATTTTCAAATCACATCAAAGTGAGTTCTCACGACGGGCATGTAGTAACTGGAAGGGTACAAGTACCGGTAGTCGGAACGTCCTGTCTAGGCTTGGCATTCGTATAAATCCAATATAAAGGACCAGTTTGCCTACCTGGGGACTAACGATGAGAGTACGAAGGACCTATTAGGCCAAAGCATGCTATACCAAACATCGTGTGAGCTAACCCCACTTTGAGTTGTCATTGTGTCTACACCTGGACACCCTCCGACCATACATCTCGCAAACATATTTCATGGTTTTCATTCGGGTGATGCGAGTGTTAAAACCGCCAATACCAATGTGAATCCTACCAAGCCAATAGTCATGGGGGCCCACATGACTATACAGGTGAAGGTATGGGGTACATTTGAGGCCCAAACATGAGCAAACCCAAGACATCCTATCGATGTAGTTGCATTATTGATGTTTATGTTATTTTTATTTTTTTTAAGACACATGACACCTAAAAAAGACTCCATAAACTCACAATCTTCTTATGTATATTCCTGTAGATGTCGGCTAGGCAATAACGAGGGGGTAGAAGGTCAGGAAGGTCAAACGAACGCTTGGCCACCCAAATCGCAAAACAAATGGCCGCGGTGCTTCCTGACATCGTAGTTAAAGTCCAACAAGCTCTCACCGCAAATCCCATCAACCCTCCCCAACAAGAAGACCAGAATGTTGACAACCTTCCCTCCAAAAAGTGCTCATACAAACATTTCAAGTCTTGCGATCCCCCGAAAATACGTACCAGAGATGCTTGATTTCGCAAATATACGGCTCGAAATACGGTAGAATATGGCAGAATACGTATATATGTGTGTGGTTGAGTGTGGTTTTTTATGTTGGTGTCGTCTATCTCTGATCGTCTAGGCAGCAAGTCATATACGAGGCCTAGACGGGTCGTCTAGGCAAGATGGGTCTTATGGAATAAACATATAATTACCATTTTACCCCTGGTTGCAGGCCGTCTAGGCCTAATTCAGGGGCAAAATGGTAATTAACCAGCTGAATTAGGCCTAGACGGGTGGAAGTTCGGGGGTAAAATGGTAATTTACATTTTAAATTTAAAGTTCAAAATTTTTCAGGGATAAATATCCCGCCCACATTATACGTTGCATTTAGGTCTAGACGACCCGTCTAGGCCTTTACGTTATGCCCCTTTTGCCACTGATTTTGGCCTAGACGGCCAAGAAACCAGGGGTAGAATGGTAATTTACATTTTAAACTTTAAATTCAAAATTTACCAAACTATACGTTGCGTCTAGGTCTAGACGACCTGTCTAGGCCTTGATAATATGACCATTTTGTTCCTGAGTTTAGCCTAGACGGCCAACAAACAGGGGGTAGAATGGTCTTCTTGCTAGGCCAAGACGGGGCGTCTAGGTCTAGACGACTCGTATATATACATTTAATTTTTTGGTATAACTAATAGTATTTTATTTACTTAATTTGAACTTTGATATAAGCCGACATTCTACCAGTACACCAAAGGCACAACAAATAAACCATACAAAGCCTATCTAAAAACCAACAAACTCCGGGTATTGCAAACAGACGGAAATTATACACTCCGAGCTCGGACGTCCCACCGTCGCCACCGGCAGTATCGACATCTCGTCATCTGCTAGTGCGACGGTTGGACGTGAGAGCTCGTAGAGTATAATTGCTGTTGTTTGTCAATACCAGAAGTTTGTTGGTTTTTAGATGGGCTTTGTATCTAAAAACCAACAAACTCGGGTATTGACAAACAGACGGTAATCATACTATCCGAGCTCTCACGTCCAACCGCCGCCACGGGCAGTATTGACATTTTGTCATCAGCCGGTGCGGACGTTAGACGTGAGAACTCGGAGAGTATAATTACCATCTGCTTGTCAGTACCCGGAGTTTGTTGGTTTTTAGATACAAAGCTTTGTATAGTTTAATTGTTGTGCCTGGGGTGTACTTAAGGAATGTTGGCTTATATCAAAGTTCAAATTAAGTAAATAAAATCCTATTAGTTATACCAAAGGTTTTTTTATTGTATTAAAAAAATATTTGTATTATTTATAAAATAAATCGTATTAAACATAAAAAAATCGAGCCATTGTTCTGGTTTGTTGACCGTGGTTGACCAAGGCTGATCGTCAGACGATGACTGAGACTCGTTGGGTGCTGTAGAAACACCTGAAATAAGTTCAACAACATATCACTATGTTAAACTACAAGACACTCTATTATGCAAACAAAAAACATATATATTTAAAAAATGACAGTATTTCTATTTACCTACATTTACGCCTCGAGTTTCCCTTCGGTTACAGTCTTCGACTGAGCACAAGACACTCTTTGATGTGTAGCCGATTGAGATACAAATTTGCACACTGGAAACCGTCCCTCCAATACTTTTTTCCAAAATATATAAGTCTGATCTCCAACGGGTAAATGTTTTTAACTCACTATGAAACCTCAGGCGTTTTTCAAACCATCTCAGCCAGATACGGATTGCCTGCGTATGGGGGTGCCTCACCACCATATCCTCCACCATCACGAATAATGTCTTGTACACTAGACACAACGTCCTCTTGCTCGTTAGAATTGGGAACACCGGTCTCCCCCTAACAACGATATCACCATTAGTAAATAATTAAAACAACAACTAGTTTAACCTAATAACTATTACCTATTGGCTTCGGGCACGCATGACCCGTCCCAGTTTAAGGACATTTCACCACCTTTGAATGATATCAGATGAAGTAATAAAAGCCAAAGTTCATGACAAAGAGAATTCCGATGACGAATTGAAAGTTTTATGCGACATAAAATGCTCTGCATGGGTCTATTTAACAAAGAAATAGACGCCCCGTCTAACCCTAGGCGGGGCGTATCACTTTACTACTTTACTGACATGCATTGAATGATATCAGATGAAGTAATATAAGCCAAAGAAGAAGACGGAGAGAATTCCGACGACGAAGTGAAAATTTTTGTGACATCAAATGCTCTGCATGGCTCTATTTAAGAAGGATATATACGCCCCGTCTAGGCCTAGACTGGGCGTATCACCTTACAACTTGACTGACATGCATGCAGAGCACAACCTTCAAGACGGCTCGTCTAGCCCTAGACGCCCCGTCTTGGCCTAGTCTTCTTCGACATCCGTCTATTGCTAGACGCCCCGTCTGATGTGACTGATTTAACGTTGTACGGGGCAGGAATGTGGTCGGAGAAAAAAACCTATACGCTCCGTCTAGACCTAGACGACCGTCTAAAGGGTGTCTAAATAGGCAAGTGGGTGTGTGAATTGTAGACCCTTTTATATCAAAAAAATCACCCACGCTGACATCATGTCAAGTTTTTGGTGCTGTTGTCAGGGACACAAGGATTTTAAGAAAGCTTAAAATCAACGGCCTGATCATTTTAATTTTTGGTTCAAGTTTTATGTTCTTTTTTCTAAAAAGTTCAGTTACATAGCTTAACATTGGGCCGTGCTGTACCAAACAAAATTTTTCAGAAGACTCACACGGGGCCATGCTTATTCGACATGGGGCCGTGTAAAAATTCCTAGTACCGAATAAATTACAGTCCTAGACACGGGGCCGTGTTACTTCAACACGGGGCCTGTGTAAACCTCTGTATTCATAAACAAAAATGTTTTCGAGAACCGTAATCTTCTGGGTACTATCCAAATAATGGATTATTAGATGGGAGATCATGACTACAATATGATGATGACTATGGGAACCATATTGTACCATATAGGTGAATCCCATTCGGTACAAAATTGTTACCCCTTTCAATCATCAACCTTATACACAACGTATGAGGAGCCAAGGTTTGAGCTTCCAAAATCAAGCTTTGATTGGGACACTCTAGCGTTTGAAACGTACGAGACACCGCCTACAATCGTACTAGAAGTCGAAAGCCTTATACAAAGTCTGAAGAACTTGAATTTTTTATCAAGCAATCTCGTGCAAAAGAAGAGATTATTTGGACCAAGGAGGTAATCATAAAAGAAATAAAACCTCAAGAGCCAACAAGAGAAGAACCACTTGAAGAAAATCCAACACATGAAGAGGAACAAAATGACTCCAAGAAATAAACATCCTACAACCTTCCTTTGAAAATCATAGTTTGTTCCATCTCATGCTAAGTTTCAAAAAGAGGTAACCACTAGTCTTAAAGATCTTTATGTTAACATAATGCTAAACAACGTTTTTGAAAGATCAGGTATTGGTGATTTTCTTCCAATCAAAATTCATATCCTTTTGGCCAATCCAAAAATTAAACATGCTTCAGGAGTAATTGAAAACGTTCTCATTCAAACAAATCAAATGATTGTACCAACTGACTTCGACATCTTAGATGATGCTCCGCTCATGTTGTGACAACCTTTTCTCAAAACTCATCAAGCTTTGCTCAAACAAAAAATCAAAATCTTCCCACTAACTTGGGGCCGACAAGAAAAGTGCTAATATAAATAAATCAATGAAATACCCAATTGGCAATGACGACCACTTGTTGGAAGATGAAGTTGAGCAAGGTGATCAATTCGTTTGAGCTTACAGGTTACAGGTACCAATTGGAGATGCTTGGATCCACCAAGCATACACACCCCGAAGCTCGAAACAGGAAACCGGAACGGTACCATCTTTTCTAAAATCTAACAGTAGCCTTACACGGTGCCTTGCCTATCTGACAAGCCCCTATGCCCCTCTTGTTGCTGAAACTTTTTCTTCTACACTTACCACAAGGGGTCGTGCCTCCTTGACACGCCCACGTGTCATCCTTCTATAAGTTTTCCAAAATTTTGATACTTGGACTTTTAACACGGGACCGTGCCTCTGAAACACGCCCCCGTGTCTAGTCACTGATTTTTTTAAAAAAAAATTTTTACCTACATTTACACATTTAACCAATTTTGACACAATGATGACAATGTGTAATTTTAAGTGTGGGAGGAAAGCTTAACTCGAATTTGTGTGTTCTAAAAACAAGTCTTACACAAAACTCTACTCAGAAACGCTAAAACATCCCAAATCTTTTTCAATTTTTTTTAGTTTGTTTTGTCTTCTTTATAGTTTAAGTTAGAAACCAAAATCTAAAAATGTTCAATTTTTATAAATTTACAACCGATAGATACGTGATAAAAAGACCCATATAAGAAAATTTTTAGAAAAAGGCATGACAAATCTTTTTAAAATTTGATTGTATATATATAATTTCACACTTATGCCCAAAGATATTTATTTTACTTAAAAATTGTTCTAAATAAATCATGTCAAATAGGATTTAAATAAAATAAAACATGAATAAAAAGAACTTAGATTCCCCACACTCTACAAACAAGAGCCAAAAAAAACTTCTTCTCTACCAATTTCATTTGGGTGTGTAAGCAAATATTAAAGAATTTTGCTTGAGGACAAGCAAATATTTAAGTGTGAGGGTATTTGATATGCGTCAAATGCAACATATAAGTTATATCAAATACGGTATAAAATCAACCCCTTTTAGTACTAATGTTAGAAAAAGTGGGTTTCTTTGTATACTTTTGATTTTCATGATTAAAAGAGCTTAAATGTACAAAATGAACAAATTAACGGCAAAAACCAACATAAGTATAGAAGACGGGAAGACGACACACTATACCAACCCTTTGAGCTTCACCCCAAGACCAAAAACAACGAATCAGAAGTCCAACATGGGGTCATGCCCCTTCAAGATTCCGGATCAGAAGAAGACAAACAGAAGCAGACAAGAGACACGAGCCATGGTCAACATCCATATTTGCATATCTTGGATAGTACAACCATTTTAATGGCCACGGGGTCGTGCCGTTAATATACGGGGCCGTGTAGCAGCTGATCTGACATGCCCATTAAATGAAGACACAGAAGAAGGAAGACACAGGGTAGTGCCCACAGGGCACAGGGCTGTGTGAAGACAGAATTTACAACTATAAATAGGGGTGCTTGGTTTCATTCAACCTCATCCCTTGGCAAACCATTTCTCTCACACCTGCCACCACTCCAACATCATCTTCCACCACAATCATTAGAGTTTAGAGTGTGTAGTAGTCTCAGGATCCAAGATTGATCGTAAGAGTCTTTGTCAAACTATGGCCATGCTTGGCAAATCTCGTACATCACTTGGTGAAGACAAAATCTTTTATGTATTACTTTTGATTTCCAATCTTTGGTTAACTTTTTAATTAGGTTTGTATTAATGATTTTAATAACTAGTTTTTTTATATTGAAAGCGATTTTTATCCTATTATTCCTTCATGTTTTGTTGATTCACTCATTCATATCTCTACGGTCTATATAAACTGCGTTAACTACCTGGAATGGGGTTAGAATGGTGGTTTGGATAAGGCTCTTGCCTCGTTTAGTGTATATATCCTGTGGGGTCTTGGTTCAAGCTTAATAGTACTTCCTTTGAGGAAGTAAGAACGGCTTGAATCCCTTATAAATAAACTACTATTCTAACTTTAAATCGGTCTCGCGGGACTGTATCACTACTGACTTAGACCAATATGGCCGAGGGTAGCGTTGCCTCCAAAAGAGGGACAATCCATATTTCGCATTAATACCTTACTTCATTGTCTTTCAGTATTCTGGTCTTGCAGGACTATATCCCTGCTGACTTAGATTAATATCTCTGAGTATATTGTTACCTTAAAAAGAGGGACATGCCACTTTAACCAAGATAATGTTTTTAAATAACCCAAAGTGCGAAAACCATCGAATGATACGTGAAAGATGAGTCGTAAACAAATGATTCTATCTTTTTTATTTGCTTCTTTCATTTTATTTTAGTCATTTAATTTATTTGTCAAAACCTTTTCTCAAAGTTTGGCTCGATTAGACGTTGACAATAATCTAGTATTAAAAGCTCTTGTGTCCGACGACCTCGGTATCTTACCATCACTATACTATGCTAATAATGGGTGTACTTGCCCTAGCGCGTTGTAGAGAGTGATAGTTGCATATCGTGTTTTTATAAATTTAAAACTTGAATAAATGATTGAAAAGTACTTAAAATATATAAAAACAAATCACCGACGCTCGCATCACATTAATAAGACAAGTTCGAAATGTTAGAATGGTAATAATGTAAAAAAGAATGGTTTGGTGTTGATTCGTTATGAACGGGTCAACTGGGTTAGAATGAGAATGTGAAAAGAATGGTTTCGTGTTGATCCGTTATGAACAGTTCAACCGGATTGGAATGAGATGCAAAAAGAATGGTTTCCTGTTGATCAATTATGAACTGGTCAACGGGGTTAAAATGAGAATATAAAAAGAATGATTCCGTGTTGATACGTTATGAACGGGTCAACCGGGTTAGAATGACTATGTTAATAGAATGGTTTCGTGTTAATCCGTTATGAACGGGTCAATCAAGTTAGAATGAGAATATAAAATGTATGGTTTCATGTTGTTCCATTATGAATGGGTCAACGAATTAATGTTAAATTTAGTCTAGCAAGAGCTAAAGTTAAGAATGAGATAATATGAAGAATATCATGTTTGCCAGAAGTTAGTATTTTATATTGTATGAAATTGTTAACAATGCTTTGTTGTTGTGTTTTAGGTAAAGCTCCCACTTAATTGGCCATACTTCGATCTCCATAACGCCATCAACGCACTTCGGAACTTATTTTGCGAAAATGGGTCAAAACGTTTGAATATTATGTAGATTATGTCTATCCATCTAAAATTTACTTTATGACTTATGTCCTTACTTTTCTAAAGTTTCATGGAAAATTTACAAATTTTGGATTTTAAACGGTTGTTATGTAATGTTATTTCTAGTTTTCAAGTAACAGGCAAAAAGTCAAATTTGGTTATATTTTTCTATTGTACATTACTTGATATTTTGACTTAAGGGCTTTGCGTGTTTCATATGTGTGATTTTTCGGAATACTTGTTATTCCGGAGTACTTGATGTTATGTATAACTGTAATCATTTCCGGACTATGTGTAGCTCCGGTAATGTGATCTAGCTTATAAATAGTGGTTTGTATGTTAGATTAAGTATACTTTTGGAGTGAGTGAGCCAGCTTAAAGAGAGAAAGGTGGTTTAGGTCTTGGTGATCTAAACCAGCTAGTCAAGATGTGTACTATTCCGGCTATCTTATCTATTATATTTGTAGTCTTGAACCAAGTGCAATGTTTTAGTGTTTGTTATCGATCCAAGATGTCTCGAGGACCTCACACAAACAAAAAACAAATAACCCCATGACTCAAACTAGACGCAAAACACATAAAAGAATCAATCACATAAGACACGCACATAGCAAATAAAGACCGAGTCGTTAGATACACTAACACTCTAACAAGGCCAATTGAACAAATAAGATCAGTCAAAGCTAATAATGCAATCGCCTAAGTGTCCTGACAACGGCAACAAAAACATGATGTGCTAAATATGATTCGCTAAAATTACTTAACTAAACCTAATATTTACTTTAAGACTTATGTCCTTAGTTTTGTAAAGTTTCATGGAAGGTTTGCAAATTTTGGACTAGCCATCTAAAATTTACTTTAAACGATTGTTATATAATGTTATTTCTAGTTTTCAAGTAACGGGCAAAAAGGTCAAACTTGGTCATATTTTTCTATTGCACATTATTTGGTATCTTGACCGATGTGCTTTGGGCGTTTCAAGTGGTATCGGAGCCAAGGTTTAAGAGATTCAAGAACGAGTAAGAGTGCTCGGACTCAAACCAAAAGCTCACAAGGATGTTTGTGTTCATTGCAAGAAGCAAGGTGGAGGTGAGCATTTAACGATTCTTATAGAAATTCGATACGATTAGGTGATGATAAGGGGAACGCTTTTAGCGAAGTAAAAACGAATAATAGGTCTAAAAATGCATATTTAGAAGTATCGGGGCCTGCCTAATCAAGCAAGCCTTAAAACGGTCAATAATGGGCTGCAGAATACTCATAACAGCAGCAGCTAGCCGTAAGCTACGGCAAAGAGACTCTGCTTCGGCAGGATGTCTCTACTGTAAGCTACGGTAGAAGAGACGTAACTTATAGAGAAGGTGTCAAGAACAGAAGAAAGGAGTCGCAGGCTACAACAGTTAGCCGTAACCTACGGCCAGTAGGTTCCGTGTTGGCTGGGGCCTATACTGTAAGGTACAGTAGAGACACCGTAGCTTACGGCGGGGTAGGCAACAAATAAAAAATATTATTGTTTTTGTTAGTATCATCCCACAGTGAGTCCCGTAACTTTTAAAGAACCCCCGAAAGGCGAAAATAACTAACAGGAAGTCATGTGAAATCAATCGGGCTATGGTAAGGCATGTCAGGGACATAATGTTTCCGAAAGAAAGACAAGAATGTGCGAAATAATAAGTCCTTAGACTTATCCATGACATGTGAATAATTTTTGACCATTTTTCTCAAATAATAGAACGAATGAATAAGTATGAATCTAAGTGTCAGTTATTATAAATGACCACTCTAAACTAATGAATGAATATCCTAACAAAAGAAAGATGAAATTTATGTAGATGGCGGATGAAAGAGATTTGAACGACAATAACTTAGCACGCGAAGACGCGATGGATGTAAGAATATCGGAGGAAGTTGCAAAATACATACAAGCTAATCTACCTCAACTAGCCCAAGAGGTAGAAAGTCATGTCTTCGAAACGGTAGAAGCTATTGATAAGCAAGATAGACGACTTGAAGGATATGATTGGTGGATCTCAAAGCAAGAAAGGAGCTCGTAGATATACATACAAAGATTTCATGGCCTGTAACCCTTCCTTATACAATGGGGAAATTGATCCCATAAAATGTCAAAGATGGATCTCTAATGTAGAGGTCATTTTTGTACGTAGCCGATGTGAGAAGGAGGATCAAGTAATGTTTGCTACGGGCCAACTTCGACTTCAAGCCAAGGATTGGTAGGATAATCATTGCAAGGAATTAGGTGAAGATAAGCTACAAACCTTAACATGGCAACAATTCAAGGAGCCATTCTTAAAATATCATTGCCCACAGTCGATGATTGATAGGATTCAAGAACACTTCCTATGTCTTCGACAGCAAGAGGAATCGATCAATGAGATCACAATACATTCCTTGAGAAGTTAAAGTTTTGTCAAGATTTTGTGAAGTCTTAAAGAATGAAGATCAACCACTACCATGATATGCTGAAGGCCGAGTTTAGGGAGTTCATCAACCCTTCGAAGTTTGAAACCTTGAAAGAGTTCATAAGTTAGGCTCGTGATAGGGAGATTGAGTTAAAGCGACAAATAAAAAGGGGAGAGAAGAGATCAACAGAAAAGTTCATAAGCTCGAGTCCATTAATGAAACCACGGTTTCAAGACAACAACAATAAGCAAAGAATGAGAAATGGCATTCCTCAGTGTTAGGTCTACGGGAAACTCCACACCGGGGAATGCTTGGTGGAAAGGAAGGGATGTTATAACTTAGGTCAGGAAGGGCATCCTTACTATAGATGCCCTAATCCTGCAAGAACATGTTTCAATTGCTGCACCCCTGGTCATGTTAAGACTAATTGTCCAAAGCTCAAGCAACGGATACAAAAGGAAGGAAAGAAAGATAAGATCCCGAGGGCTTGGGGAAGGATGTTTCAAATCACAACCGAAAAAGCTAAGGCTCTCCTGAATGTTGTGTCAGGCATTTTCTTAATCAATTTAATACCCACGTTATTTGATTTCGGGGCCAGTAGATCATTTGTATCAACCGAAATATTTTGCCATCACTCCTTTAGAATTGAACGAATGCCTATACCTTTAGAAGTAGAAGTAGCGGATAGCAAGAACTACTTGTTACATAAAGTATGTCAAAACTATAAGATCAATATAGTGGATGAAGAATTCGAATTAGACCTTATACCCATGGTTTTGGGGGAATTCAAAGTAGTACTAGGCATGGATTGGTTATCCCGATACCATGTGGAAATTCAGTGTGAAGCTAAGGTCATTAGTGTACTATCGCCTAGTGGGAAGTGGGTAAACATTAATAGGGAGAGAAAACTTGAGACGAAGTTATGTTCCCTTGTCTAGGCAATCAAGTACGCAAAAAACGAAGGCAAAGCGTTCTTGGCTTATGACGTGTATGCGAGTGGGTAATTTATATATATATATTTTAGGTACTTTTTACTCATTTATTCAAGATTTAAATTTATAAAAGCACGGTATGCGACTATCACTCTCTACAACACGCTAGAGCAAGTGCACCGATCATTCGCGTAGTATAGTGATGGTAAGATACCAAGGTTGTCTAAGGACACAGTTTTTAATACTGGAATATAGTCGACGTCTAATCTAACCAAATTTTTAGGAAAGGTTTTTAATAATTAAAAAAATAAAGAAATAAACTAAGTAATAAAGGAAACAAATAGACAAGATAGAATCACTTAGTGTCGACTTATTATTTACGTATCCTTTGATGATTTCCACGCTTTGGGTTTTTTAAGATATTATCTTAGTTAAAGTGATATGTCCCTCTTTGGAGGCAACGCTATCGTCAGTCATATTGGTCTGAGTCAGCAGATACAGTCCCGCAAGGCTGGAATATTGAAAGATAATGAAATTATGCAAATGTGGCATATCCCTCTTTTGTAGGCAACGCTACCGTCGGCCATATTGGTCTAAGTCAGCAGGGATAGAGTCCCGGAAGGCTGCTTTAAAGTTTTAATATTAGTTTATTTATAAGGGGTTCAAGCCATTCTTACTTCTCCCGATTTGATGCTATCAGCCTCAAGAGATGTCCTGAACCAAGTCCTCATAGGATCTATACACTGAATGAGGCAAGAACTTTACCATACCACCCTTCTAACCCCCCCCTCCATAAAGTTAATGTGCTTTATATATAGACCGTAAAGACACGAATGAGTGAATCAACGAAACATGAAGAGATGATAGAATAAGGTTCACTTTCAATATAAAAAACTAGCTATTAAAGTCATTAACCAAATCTAGGAAACCAAATTAAAAAGTTAACCAAAGCCAGGAAACCAAAAGTAACACATAAATAACTTGTCTTCACCAAGTGATGTAAGAGATTAGCCAAGCATGACCTTTGTTTGACAAAAAACTCTTACGATCAATCTTGGATCCCGAGACTACTACACGTACTCTAAGATGGATGAATGTGGTGGATGATGGTGATATTATGGTGGTGGAGTGCTGGAAGGTGTGAGAGAAGTGGTTTGCCAAAGGATGAGTTGGAAAGAAACTAAGCACCCATATTTATAGCTGGAAAAGATCATTCACATGACCCCATGCTCGCAGGGCATGGCCTCGTGTCTTCCTTCTTCTCTGTCTTCATTTAGTTTTTTTGTCAGATCAGTCTGCTACACGACCCGGTGTGTCAACGGCATGGCCCCGTGGCCATTATACTTGTTTTATTATCCTAGATATTCAAATCTAGAAGTTGACCATGGCCCGTGCCATAAAGTTAATGTGTTTTATATATAGACCGTAAAGACACGAATGAGTGAATCAACAAAACATGAAGAGATGATAGAATAAGGTTCACTTTCAATATAAAAAACTAGCTATTAAAGTCATTAACCAAATCTAGGAAACCAAATTAAAAAGTTAACCAAAGCCAGGAAACCAAAAGTAACACATAAATAACTTGTCTTTACCAAGTGATGTAAGAGATTAGCCAAGCATGACCTTTGTTTGACAAAAAACTCTTACGATCAATCTTGGATCCCGAGACTACTACACGTACTCTAAGATGGATGAATGTGGTGGATGATGGTGATATTATGGTGGTGGAGTGCTGGAAGGTGTGAGAGAAGTGGTTTGCCAAAGGATGAGTTGGAAAGAAACTAAGCACCCATATTTATAGCTGGAAAAGATCATTCACATGACCCCATGCTCGCAGGGCATGGCCTCGTGTCTTCCTTCTTCTCTGTCTTCATTTAGTTTTTTTGTCAGATCAGTCTGCTACACGACCCGGTGTGTCAACGGCATGGCCCCGTGGCCATTATATTTGTTGTATTATCCTAGATATTCAAATCTAGAAGTTGACCATGGCCCGTGCCCAAGGGGACACGACCAGCGTCTCTTGTCTATTTCTATCTGTCTTCTTCTGATCTTGAATCTTGAAGGGGCATAGCACCGTGCTAGACTTCTGGTTCATTGTTTTTAGTCTTGGGTGAAGCTCGGAGGGCTGGTTTACTGTGTTGTCTTCCCATCTATTGTAGTTATGCTGGATTTTATCGTTAATTTGTTACTTTTGTACAATTAAGCTCTTTTAATCTTAAAATTTAAGTATACAAAGAAACGCACTTTTTCCAACATTAGTATTAAAAGGGTTGATGTATACCGTATTTGATACAATTTATATGTTGTGAATGATTATCAACTTATGTAATAGATACTAATTGGAATGCACAAGAATTTAAGAGGGTAAAAGTTGTGAATGAATATCCGGACATGTTCTCGGATGAATTGCCGGTACTTCCACCCAAGCGAGAAGTGGAGTTTTGCATCGAACTAAACCCAGGTGTTAAGCCAGTGGCCTAAGCTCCGTATAAATTAGCTCCCACAGAGAGACGGGAGTTAATGACATAACTACAAGAATTGCTCGATAAGGACTTTATATGTCTGAGCATGTCACCCTGGGGACCCCCTCTCTTATTCGTGAGAAAGAAGGATGGTTCGATGTGGTTGTGCATTGACTACCGAGAGCTTAATAAGTTAATGGTAAAGAACCGATACCCCTGCCCCGGATAGATGATCTTTTTAACCAATTGCAAGGGACAAGTTGGTTCTCAAAAATTGAGTTGCGCTCGGGATATCACCAATTACAGTTGAAGGAGGAACACGTGGCGAAAACAGTATTTAGAACTCGATACGGACATTATGAGTTTTTGGTAATGTCTTTTGGACTAACTAATGTGTCAGCCGCATTTATGGATCTTATGAATCGAGTGTGTTGGCCCATGTTAGATAGGTTTGTGATTGTTGATGCACTTTATGTCCGTCACAGTGCGAATAGGCCAGAAAGAGTATGTATTTAATATTGTATAGATTAGATACGAACACACGACCCAAGTGCGAATGAGTACTGGCTCATACGAGTGACAATGTGGCTCGTACGAGTGATAAACAGCTCTACTCACACAAGTGACAAAGTGACTCATACGAGTGATAAACAACTCACTCGTACGAAGGACACTTCGTAGGAGGCCAACCTGTTTGCTTCGCACGAGCTGCTCATGTCTATATATATGTGTTGTGTGTTCATAGTTTAAGTGAGTTTTGGAAGTTCCCTAAGGGGAAACGCTGGCAGATTCTCTCCAGGAATTCTGCCAGCCAGACAAGATGTATACTCTTTCAGTATGAATGAATGAATGCTTCTGTTGATTCTATTTCTACTACCTTTTTATAACGTTCTACCAAATCGGTACTATCATACGCTCAAACTCCCATCTAGAACCGCCGTCCCCGGGACCCACACTGATAGTATTTATAGATGATATATTGGTACATTCTCGAGGCAAGGCCGATCATGCACTCCGCTTGCACGAACTACTAGAGACACTTCGCAAGGAAAAGGTATATGTGAAGTTTTCTAAATGTGCTTTTTGGCTCAACGAAGTGCAATTTCTCGGCCACATGATTAATGAGGATGGTGTCCTAGTAGACCTGTCCAAGGTAGAGGCTGTCATGAAATGGGTTCCACCAAAGAACCCAAGTGAAGTAAGAAGTTTTCTGGTTTTAGCTGGATATTACCGAAGATTTATACAAAACTTTTCCAAAATAGCCCTACCCATGACTAAGTTAACAAAGAAGAATGAGAAGTTTATATAGGGCCCGAACAAGAGGAATCATTTCAAACATTGAAAGAAGTTGTCTAATTCACCGGTGGTAACCCTACCAGAAGGGTCGGAAGATTTGGTTGTTTACACTGACGTTTCATGTTAGGGGTTGGGAGGTATTTTAATGCAACGGGGTAAGGTTATAGCATACGCCTCAAGGCAGCTTAAACCACATGAAGGCAATTACCCTATGCATGATCTGGAACTAGCCGCTATATTGTTTGCATTAAAGTTATGGCGGCATCATCTGTATGGAACAAAGTGTACGATTTACTCAGATCACAAAAGTCTCAAATATTTCTTTCATCAAAGAGACCTTAACATGAGACAACGAAGGTGGCTAGAAATAATTAAGGATTACCATTGTGATATTCTTTACCATCAAGGTAAGGCAAATGTTGTAACAGACGCCTTAAGCGGAAAAGATTACCCCCCGATATGAGTGAAGTCCATGAGAATAGTAGTTACACCTCACCTCCTCTAGATAATACAAGAAGCACAATACAAATCGTTGAATGCGGAAGATCCCAAGAAAGAGAGAACGAAAGGGTTTGTAAATTAACTAGAAGGAAATTCAAGTGGGATCAAAACGAGATTTGGGCGAATCTGGGTACCATGATTTTGTGAAGCAAAGGCTACCTTACTTGATGAAGCTCATAAGTCCCGATACTCGATACATCCGGGGGCCACTTAGATGTATCGAGACCTAAAGAAAAACTATTGGTGGCCCGAGATGAAAAGGGACATTGTTAAATATGTCACAAAATGTCTAACTTGTTCACAGGTAAAGGAGGAACATCAGAAACCATAGGGTAAATTTCAACTATTGGAAATCCCGATATCGAAAGGGGAAGAAGTGATGATGGATTTAGTAACCAAACTTCCAAAATAAATAAGGGGTGTGACGCCACATGGGTAGTTGTAGATCACCTAACCAAAAGCGCTTACTTCTTACCCGTCCGAGAAACCTACTCCTTGGAAAAAATGGCGAAAATTAATGTAAATGAAATCATATCTCGTCCGGAGTATCCGTGACCATCATTTCGGATCGGGACACCAGATTTACGTCCCAGTTCTAGCGAAGTTTCATGCATAAATGGGTACAAAATAACATTTTAGTACCGCCTACCACCCCCAAATGGATACTCAGTCTGAGCAGACTATCCAAACGCCCGTTGACATGTTAAGGGCATGTGTTTTGGATTTTGGTGGAGGTTGGGACGACCACTTACCATTAGTGGAATTTTCATACAACAATAGCTATCACTATACAATTCAAATGGCCCCTTACAAAATGTTGTACAGAACTAAATTGCTCCTAAAGATGTTGTGCCAAGACTAATAAGAAGATTGATCTCGTATGGGCCCGATTAAAGGCGACACAAGACCGAAAAAAGCTTATGTCGATCGAAGAAGATGTCCCATGAGTTCTAGGTAGGGGACCACGTGCTATTAAAAGTTTCACCATGGAAGGGTGTAATCCGATTACGTAAACGACGAAAGTTGGGTCCTCGTTACATCGGACCATTAGAGATTTTAGCCCGAATTAGAAAGGTAGCACACCGTTTCAAATTACCCTCCACATTAGAAGGGATTCATGATATTTTTCATGCATCAGAACTTCAAAAGTGTCTCACGGATGAGACGACATACGTGCCTATTGATGACATCAAAGTGATGAAAGGATGAATTATATAGAAAGACCTGTAGCTATCAAGGATTCCAAAGTAAAGCAACTACGCAATAAATCCGTCCGACAGGTCCTAGTTCAACGGCAACACCAAAAGGGGTTGGATCTAACATGGGAATTGGAAGATGAAATGCGGGAGCACTATCCGGAACTATTTGGTACTTATAAAGGTTTCCGGAATGAAACCTCCTTTAAGGGGTAGACTTGTAACGCCCCAAAAATCTAATATACATATATATATATATATATATATATATATATATATATTAGAATACTTGCAGGTTAAGTGCTATGAGTATGATAACTAGAAACTAACCAAGTTAAAGATGCAAGTGAGAAACCTAACATAAGAATAGGAATTCACCCTTACAAAATTTTATCGAAACATGAGGGACCAAATCTGAATGTTTTTAAAGTTATCTTTTAAAAAGAGAATTAAAACACACACACAAAAACAAGTGTGTGTGTGTTGACCTGGCAGAAGAAAGGAAGGGAAACCCTTCTCAAAACTCAAAATCAACAAATTAAAAGGCTAACTGGGTTTAGAATTCGTGCATGAATCAAGAATATTAATCATCCATACTTGTCTATCACAAGGTAAGTTATAAATTTTGATTTGGTGAAGTTTCGTATGAGAAGAAAAAGGGAATGCCAAATTGCAAGGGTTCTAAACTATGTGTTTTATGATTTATGTAGAAATTATGAAATTGAAACCATATGTGATTGATAATGATGTAGAATTTGTTATGTGATGGTGTCATTATGAAATCTTCAGGTAAATAGAAATGGGTTTTGATATAATTATGAAGCTAGGGCCAAATTGAGATGAATTATCTTCTGTATGATATGGATTAGAGTAGAAGCTATGGTAAAATCAGTACACCATCAAGAATTTTGTTTGGAACTGGTTAATGGTGGAGTAAATATGAATAACACATGTAGATGGTGCTTAAGTGTTGTACGCACTCCAAGTGTTCGATAAAATGCCTAAATGATAAATTATATAGTTTTGAAAGAAATGAGAGTTTTGTTGCATAAGGAAGATATGGAACTTGAATATGATATAACATCTGATGTGGAATGCGAATTATGTGTGAATGTGCTTGCATTAAAGCGAATGATCTAATCAAAGTAAGAATGGATTTTGTGTAGGATAGAAGAAAGAAGGGACAAATTCTAGAAAACAACAAAAGTCTCAAGATCGAGGTAAGTTCATTTACTTACTTGTGAGTAATACTTAGAGGTAGTTAAACTAGTGTGATCATAATTATGTGAAAAACTATAATTTGCAAAATATCATGATTACTAGTTGATTTATATTAGTAAGACAAGTTCGAAATGTTAGAACATTAAGAATGTAAAAAGAATGGTTTTGTGTTGATTCGTTATGAACGGGTCAACCGGTTAGAATGGGAATGTAAAAAAGAATGGTTTTGTGTTGATCTGTTATGAATGGGTCCACCGGGTTGGAATGAGAATGTAAAAAGAGTGGTTTCGTATTGATCCATTATGAACGGGTCAACAAGGTTAGAATGAGAATATAAAAAGAATGGTTTCGTGTTGATCTGTTATGAACGCCTCAACCGGGTTAGAATGAGAATGTAAAAAAATAATGGTTTCATGTTTATCAGTTATGAACGGGTCAACCGGGTTAGAATGAGAATGTAAAAGAATGGTTTGGTGTTGTTCCATTATGAATGGGTCAACGAAATAATGTTTAGTTTAGTCTAGCAAGAGCTAAAGTTAAGAATGAGATAATATGAAGATTATCATGTTTGCTGGAAGTTAGTATTTATATTGTATGAAATTGTTAACAATGCTTTTTATTGTGTTTTAGGTAAACACACTCCATAACGCCATGGTTCGCTCGGGAAGAACACACTCCATAACGCCATCAACGCGCTTCCAAACTTATTTTGTGGAAATGGGTCAAAATGTTTGAATATAATGTAGATTATGTCTAGCCATCAAAAATTTACTTTAAGACTTATTCCTTAGTTTTGTTTTAAACTTTCTGAAAAATTTAAAAATTAGGATTTTATACGGTTGTTATGTAATGTTATTTCTAGTTTTCAAGTAATGGGCAAAAAGGTTAAATTAGGTCATATTTTTCTACTACAACATTATTTGATATTTGGACCTACGGGCTTTGGGCGTTTCATATGTGTGATTTTTCGGAATACTTGTTATTCCGGAGTACTTGATGTTCTGTATAACTGTAATCATTTCCGGACTATGTAGTAGCTCCGGTAATGTGATCTAGCTTATAAATAGTGGTTTGTATGTTAGATTAAGTATACTTTGGAAGTGAGTGAGACAGCTTAGAGAGAGAAAGGTGGTTTAGGTCTTGGTGATCTAAACCAGCTAGTCAAGATGTGTACTATTTCGGTTATCTTATCTATTGTATGTTTACATTTTGAACCAAATGCAATGTTTTAGTGTTTGTCATCGATCCAAGGGGTCTCGGGGACCTCACATAAACAAACAACAATAATCCCAAGACTCAAACTAGAAGTAAAACACATAAAAGAATCAATCACACAAGACACGCACATAGCAAAGAAAGACCGAGTCGTTCGATACATTAACACTCAAACAAGACCAATTGAACAAATAAGATCAGTCAAAGCTAATAATGCAATCGCCTAAGTGTCCCCGACAAGGCAACAAAAACATGATGTGCTAACTATGATTTGCTAAAATTACTTAACTAAACCTAACCAAAACTGTCTAGCAATACTCTAGACTTTCCTTATGCTAGACCACAAGACAGGCAAGTGTACCTAACGTATGGAATAAAGCCTAATGGAAGTCCGGATATCAAACCCACAAGAAACTAGCGACGTTAACTAGACTCTGACTCAAATAATCACTTAGCTGACTTATTTGAATGGTTTGGTTTTTCAGGGTTTCATTTAACTATCAAGACAAAACTAAGATACTTAGGGAAATCAAGGATATGAAATCACTACCCAGGTTTGGAATCCTATTTGTAACCCTCGGTTTTCTCTCGAAAATATTTACTATGATGGTATATAGGTTGGATCTCATCCCGGTCTCACTAATCATAATGCACCCCGGAGTATACAAGGTAACCTAAAAACACTTGAAAAGATTCAAGAAACCAAATAATACTGGGGAACTTTGATAGATCTCTTCCTAGTCTCTCACTTCACCTAAATACCAAGCACCAAAGACAATCCCTACTATCTATCTCTTTCTAGTCTCAAGAATAGGTAGAACACTACACTCGTCTAAACTCTCAAGTAATGTTCCTATGGGATACACGTGCAATTAACCATAAACTAGCTACAAACACAAAGTACGTAACCTAACATGCATCTATACATGAACGACATTACCAAGACACACGAGGAATAATAGTACGATAATAAATTAATCTTAGGCATGCACACACATCTGATCAAATATTCATAGGTTGATTACTCTAGTATTAATCCATCAAGTAAGTTACCGAAAGATTACCAATTATAAAAAAAAATATTCCTCACAACCCCGAGTAGTATAAATATCTAGTCAATAATAATAATCTAGAATGGAAGACAAGTCTGAAACAGTAACAAATCAAGTTCATTAGTTTGAAAGTAATTAAAAACAAACTAACACGTTTGCGAACCCAACCCAAATCTTTTATCTCTAGCTTAAATCCTTGAACTGTACACCTTGTCCTTCTTGAAGATCTCCCCTTAGAACTTCTGGAATACGACTTGGAGAACTCGTATGTATGCAACTTGTATTTTTCTTCTTTTTTTGTTCCTCTCGTTGCTTCTAGATACGTGATTGTATAAGCCCCTTTTATTATGTCACACCCTCAAATTCCACATGTGGGGTTTACCACGAACTATTTCAAATTAATTGGAGAATGTTTAACTAGCTCATAGTATAATAGTTTCAAATGTTTGAAAAAGCAAGTTTAGTTTAACGGCGGAAGAGGAAGTATAAAATCTAGACATAATAAAAAACCCATAGTTGTTTAGCATAGTTAAGGAAGATAGTTTATTAAAAAGCCATGACACTATCCAATCTACATGCTCCCATGTGAGTTATTCCTAGCGTCCTGCAAAGCATGCTAAAGTGTATCAAGATAAAATTGGTAAGTTCACAGTTTAATTTCAACGAAAAGTAAGTTCAAATACAAAGTTATACAAGCATGTCATGGGTACCTTACCCACTATTAAACAATTAAACTTATAGTCCCGAATACTTATGTGGATTTTTTATGCCCCACATCAATGTCTATTGGTATTAATGTAAAGTAAAGGTCAAAAGTTCACGCCCGGCTCCCCGTACGGTATGAGCTTTGTCAAACCTAATAGCGCTATCAACTAATACCCCATTTGCCATCCCGGCAACTAATCAGTATAAAGTTAAGGACTTTCAAGATAGAGTCTTCGTTTAGTCCACTATAGACATGAAATTTAACTAAAGTATTTAAGTTGTGGCATTCCATCTAAACATAAATTGTAGTCATAAACCAGAGATAATTAGTCCCCAAACCAGGGATGCATGCTTATAGTAAAGTAGTGAACTCACCATAGATTTGCTCGACTAGAATTTTAGTGACTAGAGTTAGGTGTGGTCGACCACGTCATGATATGGTTACTGTTTTATCATTAGTTGCTATTCATATAAGTCACCTGAATTCTACACGTATACTACCACATAATATGTATACATGTTGACACTTAGTTATACCTTGTGTGGATACCTCAAAACGTGTAACATGTTTAATGTTGTATATTTAGATATCAAATAACAATTTACACCTCGTAGAAACAAGTAAATGCATCTAAAAACACTAACATCAAGTTCCCACGGTTTCAACTCAACGTCCGTAGTTGAACTGTTTTCGTGGATTTTGTATAAAATACTAAGCGGACTATAAAAATTACAAATAACCAGAGACATGTCATTTGATCCACTTGACCTTGTGTATTTTTCTCAAGGTCTGTATATTCACATAAAAATCACTAAAAATCATTTAGCACATAAAGGGCAAATTCGTCACATTATGTGACAATTTACAGTAATTTTATATAAAAATACTTGTTGATCCGTAATAAAATTCGAGTTGGAGAATTTTATAATCTCCTTGGACTATCTACTATAAAAATTTTATGTATTAACTCCAACTATAGACCAAGTTATGACTTCCGTAGTGGACTGCAGTTTCGGCAGAAAAACGCATCATGTACCTGTGTTTCCGTTTTAATATTTTGGCTAACCTAAACTTGTGAAAAATTATGAAACCAGTGGAGTTTGAAAGCTATTTTATTGAACTTTATTTTAGACTCAAGAACAACTAGATTTCGTTATGTTTTGACCAAGACACGGTTGGTATAAATTGGTTTAAATTTCTACGCAAAATTTGTTACAGCATTTACAAAAACGTTTTTATGATGATTTTATCAAAAAATGTCAGCTACTAGCAGGTAATACATTTAAATGCATCAGGTTTAAAATCTAGTTTCCATCAAGATCATAGTATAAATCGAAAACCCTAAGCATATACGTATATTTACGAAACATACTTACCAATAAACTTTGTAACTATAAAGATTCTTGTTTCTAGTAAACCCTAAGTTTCATTCATCATGTAATCATCAAAACGCAGTCAAGAAGTCACGTATAAACAAGAACTACCAACAAGTTTAAGATAGACTACCGAGAAGAGGATTGAGATCATGAAAAGCTTGAAAAACAAGAGAGTTATGCTTGTCATTTAGAGGGAGAGAGTTTGAGAACGTGGATTCTGAATAAAATTAAGGTTTTCATGTATTTATATATAAAAATACTTTGAGTCGGTGGTTATTAAATCGTTTCCGAGTTTGCACAAAAGACAAGGGATTCCGAGTTTGATCTCAAAGGGTTTAGGTTTGGGTTTTCGAATTCAAAGGGGGTCTGAGTTTAGGAACATCTGGTGTGTCCGAGTTTAGGTGTTTTGGTTTAGGAGTGTCCGGGTTTGGGTTGTTTAGTGGGGGTATGTCCGAGTTTTGGAGTTCTGAGTCTAGGAACCCCTTAGGTCCCGAGTTTACAGAGGTGTTTTTATTTGATACACATTAAGCCCCTCAAGTTTCAAACCTTATAACTTGCATAGAAAGTTAGCAATTTAACTTTAAGTTTATAAACGAAGCTAATCAGACTAGTTTATGTTAGTTGGTGTTTTAGAACGTGTAATGTGAATACATATACCAATCCCTTTATTCTCCAAACCTCCTCCACGTGCATAGGATTTTCATTAATTAATTTTTGTCTAATGATTCCGTATCCCACACAACCTTCTCAAGAATTTAGTCCAAACTTATCTCTTTATTTTTGTCAACTCACAAAAACCTTTAAGACGTGACGTCAAAGAATTGTCTCGTGTGATATATATACTTTCTTTGAATTAATATATATCACATGATATCCAACATTTTTTATTAAATCCCTTTAATTATTTAATTGTTTTTCCAATAATTAAGCCTCAAAAATTCCATCCTTTCACCAATTACTTTCCCTAATTTTTCGACTTAAGGGTCGTTTAACTACTTGCCTTCACAGGCCTCCTCTTCCGCAGTGAACCTGTACGTCCCAGTTTATTCACCAAATTGCGGACTTCCTTTTTTGCCACCTTGTGTAGCTTTTGGCAGCCCAATTGAAAGTCCACAAAATAAATATGAACCTAATAAAATTACTAAAGCAAACAACATTTATATACATCTATAACTTGAAACTCATCTTTAGATTTTCTTTCAACTTATTCGATACACAATTTAGCCTCAAACTAAGTTGGGTGCAACACCAATATTTGTTTTGTTTCAAATTTTATTCAATTAAGCTCGTTTTAATATAAATCACATCTTTTTAGCTTATTTTCTCTAAAAAATTCAAACTTCAAATATGAACTACTTGCTAGGTAAATTGAATAAAAACAATCCTAAAAACAATCCTAAAGTTACTAAAAACCATAGAAATATTTATATAAAATTTATTTAATTTTTAAAACACATTCAATGGTTTTAGTATTTAAATGCAACTCATATTAAAAAATCTCGTGCTGGGGACAAAATAACATGGTTAAAAGATAAAAGATACGTATATGAAACGAAATTGTAGAAAAATAAAACGAAAGGAAAGTTTGAAAACCACTTTTGAGCTGTTTAATTAAAATAAAAATAATATGAATATATTAAAAAAGAACAAGTGTGCGCTAAAAGCAAAAAACAAAACTTATGTTGTTAAAACAAAAAACTACAAAAATATCTAGTTGCTTTATGGTTGATTTTTAATAAAACTACAAAGATATCCAGTAGTTTTAGGTTGTTTTTTAGTGGATATATATAGTGTTTTTTGGTCTTTCATTAGATTTTAGGTTGGCCTATATAATATAAATTGAAAAATCTCATGCTGCGACAAAATAACACCGCCCAACAAATTGTTTTTCATTGACTTAATATATATAGTTTGTTAGGTTGTGATTGTGTGTTGTTAGGATTGAATAAAAAAATTCAGATGATGAATACCATAAAAATTGTTTAAAATCATTTATAATGAATAAATGTTAATTTTTTTTGAAATTTGAATAAAATTAAAATAAATTAACACATTTTAAAATTTTAATATATGATAGATAATTATTGCTATTTATCAATATATAAATAAGTGTAAACTGACAATTTAAGACAATTTAAATTATAAATAATTTTAAATAAAAAACTACACATGTAAATTTGTTAATATGCCTAAATTTTAATATTAGCTATAACAAATATTTTATTAAAAAATTTCACTTTGATATCATGTTTCGTGTTTTTTGTGTTACCAAAGATTTTTATACTATAAATCTATTAATACACCTATATTTTAATATTAGCTATAGGATATATATTTTATTAATGAGTTTCACTTTTATATCATGTTTCTGTTTTTATGCAAATAATAGTATAACTTATTTTTAAGTTACCACAAGATTTTTATACAAATATTTAAGGATTCCATTGTTTTTTCTTTAGGTTGCTATATTCAATGACGGTGTCGTAACTAATCAACATAATACCGATCGAAGCTGAATTCCTGCCGCATTGTGCAAGGGATTCTAGTGCTTATATCTTTAAGTTATATATCTGTTATTGTTAAAAACAAAAAAACTAAACTCATCCTATAATTTATTCCATCGATCAAATGTAAACTCAGTGCGCTATGTAAATTTTATTTTAAATAATGAAAAATAGCTTATATATATATGATTGATCGTAAATAGATTACAACCATAAGTTAAATAGAATTTAGTAAAAATATAAAATTAACTTAAATTCAAAATTGTATATTTATTAATTCTCCAACCTTCTATAGCTATATTCAGCAATAATTTTGTTTATATTATATATTAATAAAATAATATAAGAATTGATTAAACCCGTGCGAATTAGATCAATATACTTTTATTATGTATTAGTTAATAATTATAGGTATATTTGAAATAATTTATATTTATATTCTATATATATATATTAATAAAATAATATTAGAAGTAGATTAGACCGGTGCGACTTAGATCAATATACTTTTATTATGTATTAATTAATATATAGGTATATTCGGAAATAATTAATATTTATACTCTCTCTATTATATGATATATATATATATAATTAATAAAATAATTAGACCCGTACAATTAGATCAATATCCTTATGTTATATATTAATTAATAAAATATTAGAATTATTAGAAAATATCTTGTATGTTATTATATTATATTAATAATAAAAGACCTATATTAAAACAGAAAATATCACATGGTAAGCTCACATAATAGTATCAAGTGAGTTAAATATTAAAAAAATCTTTATTGACTATATATTTTATTTAATTTATAGGTATTATAAAGTATGTATTACATGGGTTAAATAAAAATTATAAACTTTTATATAACATTATCACTTAGTTAAAGAATAAAAATAATACTATAATTATACATTTATAGTTCAAGATACTTATCACATAGGTTGAGAAAATATAAAGTATATTATTAAAAAAATATGTAATACCAATAATAAAAGTCAACTCTAAATGTAATAAAATTATAAAGTTCAAATTAATTTATGATTTTATTTTTAAAACATCTTGTTTTTTAATCTCTATATATTATATATATTTCACGTAACATATTTATAAAGATTTATTTTTCTTAATCTTTATATATTGTTGGTTAGTTGTAATTGTTCAAATAACGATACTTGATCAGTAATAGTCTCAATTAATTAGACACAATTGAAATTCGACAAACATAATCATACTTGACCATGAGTAAGCATACGTAATCAAAATTTACTAGTTATCAGAAGGACTTTCAATGAATTAGTGAAAAGCTTTATTAGTTTTATTGATAAAAGGTTAAATAAACCATAATTTCCTAATATTATTATATAATATTAGGAAGATGTTTTAATATATAATATTAATTAATGTTAAGGAGAGATCATAAAACTTAAAACTGAGATAACTTATAATAAATAGCAATAATAATAACGATAATGATAACAAAATTTCTTAAATAAATTAAAAGTAAATTGTTAGAAAAAAATTGTCATATAATATTAATTGAAGTCTTTTATTAATATTAATATTTATATTAGATTTTAACTGTTTCTAAAACTGGGCTCCATCATTATCTATATGGAATTCAAATTCAAAGTGTCAATGGATAGTAGTTTATAATTTGTCAATGAATAGTAGTTTATAATTTAAAGTTGTTTATTTTTATTTTTAAGTAACGTTTTGTTTATTGGTTACTTTTGTTTTTTAATGCTTTGTTATAGTACTGATATCATATACGAATACCCTATAGAAAACAACGCGTGAATTACATCTTTGATAAAAACCAACACCGTTATTGTCACCAGCAACGATATTGTTCGTACGACTTCAATTGGTTCATATTATTAGAGTACTAGTACTTATGTTGTTAGCTACGTTACAGTAACGATACGGTGTCAGTTTTTCAAATGAAAACACAAATAAAAAAACAGTGTTACCGACCCCTGATGTTGTTAGTTGGGTTCACTACGGCAGCACCACAATATCTATTATTATTGATTAAACCATGAAAATGAAAACAGACTAGTATCAATGTTGTTCATTTTGGTAGTACAATATGATAGCCATATGGTGTCTGTTTTGTAAAACCAAAAACATAAAAATAAAAGCAGGTAGAATATAGATGTTCAGTCAAACGTTCGATTGTATGATAACGAGCATGGTGTATGCGGGGAATCTCACTTTATATATACACTTCAGATGGTAAGACAATTAATAATTAAATATTTTTGCCGCCCAGGTTCATCTCATATAAAAATCTATTCAAGCTGTTGGATTTGTTGATGATTAGATATGGGTTCATTGGTTGGATGTGGGGAAGTGTTCAATTCTCTAAATATATTAAACCAAATATTTATATTTATAATTAGTTCAATTATAAGATATGTTTTTCGTCCAATTATAAATAAGTTACATATATAATTGATCTTTTGTTTCTTTGGTATATTTTTTATGCTTTTATCATCTTTCTACCGTGTCATGACAAATCGATCTGATTCTAATCGAATAACATGTTACCGGTAAAACTGTTGTCGGTTACTACCATACACTATCAGTAAAAATTTAGTCGAAAACAGTTGTATTCTTTTTAATCTCTTTCAATTGCTATATCAAGTATCCGTATCGTACCGAGATACTGAAATGAGCCGAACCGATACCCACTAAAACCCGCCGCAAAGTACGAGGAAACCCACTAGTTTAAATAAAACTGTACTCGCGATGTAGTTTAAATTATATATTTATCATCTGATTTGATTTTTTTCTTAATAATTTACGTTGATTCACTTTAAATAAAGACTATTAAGTGGTTAAGTTCTTTTCTTAATTAAAATTCCAATATAAATTTTACTAGAAATCGAGAGTTGTATTCCAAATGTAAAACAAATTTATTTTTTGTTAGATTACTTTATTTTTGGGCTACATTAGACAATACTGGTACCGTTATTCATTTTTATATTTTTTCAATTGATGACACACATGTCGATAACCTGTTCAGCATATGTCGGGTGCAGAGATTCATACGAGTATAGTTGCGAACCAAATCAATTTGAATTGATACTGACCGGATGGCCGTCACGTAGCACGGGGTATATTATATATCCTTACAAATTTTACTTAATATATTATTATTGTAGATTTGAGTTATGTTTGAGGGTACGCTAAATGCACCCTTTTTTACTTTTCATGTGCATTTAGAAAATAAAAATCAATTAAAACTTTTGAGCATCGTTTAAAAATATTTTTTATATAATTGACACTTAACTAGTATTATGTCTTCCCGCGTTGCGGGGGAGGGGGGCTGTAAATCATGACAAGTAGTACTAATATATGTCACAACACTGCCAGCGATCAACAAGACAAGAAAAGTTCGTAAAAAAATTTAAAAACATAACACCAAACGAAAAGCAGACGTAAAAGCGTTGAACCATGTATACTCGTTCGCAGCTTTTTAATGCTAAGAAATTAGACCGAAGCGTAAGAGGTAGAAAAGAATAACTAAGTTAATCTAGGACCCGTGGGTTGCGATGAACCTATCAAATGGAAAAAAATAGGCGCGTTGCTACGAACCTTTGAAACAGGAAAAAATAAACGAAAAAACGTTGAACCACACACGCACGTTCGGTGTAAAAATAGAAAAGAATAACTAAGTCGATTTAAGACCACGCTCGTTGCAACGAATCTGTCAAACAGGGGAAAATAAACGCGTTGTGGCGGACCTGTCAAATGAGAAAAAATAGACAAAAACGTTGAACCTCACATGCATGTTGCGGTGTGTTCACTCGCAAAATTTAGAAAAAAACGTAAAACGAAAAATTTGCAAAAGATAAAAAATACAGGGATTAAAGTTGAAAATAAAAATGTGTTAGAATTAAATTGCAAAATATTGAAAAGATTGGGTTAAAAAAAAAATAACAAAAAGGTTAAAATGCAAAAAAAAAATGAAAACTTTGCGCTAAATATGAAAAATCAACTTTTTTTTTTCAGAAAACTCCCTATCTTGAAATACAATTCTATAAAGCACCAAGATGTTTAAAATTTATAGTACAGTAATGATGAAACAATTAGGTGATTAGAGTACAACCACTTAAGCACAATTTATAAACAATGAGGTGGTTAGGGTATTGAATCCCTAGGCGCCCGATGTGTTTTTGTGCGCTTTTTTTTTTCTTCTTTGAGCTTTAACACGCATGGGAACAACATGATGGATTTGATGAAATGTTTGAGAAAGTTGGCGATGGTAGGGTTTGATTTCACCATTAAAGAACAGAGCAGGGTGTTGCAGATAACGTGTTGGATGCTTTTCTTGTCAGCAGTCTGTAAACTGGGCCTTCAAGCTAGATCTTTCAAGTCCTTTATAGATAAAACTTGAAATAGATAGCTAAATGTTTGATATGATGTCTTTTATAGTGTTAATTTGTCACACAAGCTGTTTCATTTTATAGTTGTAAGTTGATATTAAGAATGTCTCTTCATGCACTAACTTTCTTTTGCTAACATGGTGATGTTAAATACTAGAGTGCAATGCAAAGAACCAATATTATGATAGCCTTTTGGGATCATGGATGTGTATCCTTTAGGAAAAAGGATCCTTTCACATCCACTATTGTTAAATGTAATAATTATTACGTGCTATGAACCATCTGTTGAAATATCCAGGGGCACCTATGTCATCAAAGCTGTTTGTTGATATTAGGTGAATCGCTTGATCATATGCACAAATACCAAGAGTGAAGAATGTATATTTCTAGCTTTGCAACTAAATGGTATTATCATAGTTTCTTGTATAATGCTGCAAGCTGAAAATGTGGATTATGTATTACTCTTATCAGTGATGTGAATGATCCAACAGTTTCGTTATAAATGATTGCTTTTAGACTACACGGAGTGGGAGGGCAGTAAAAGTGGCGTTATGTGACATGTGGAAGTCATGCTATCACACCTCAGAAAACTGGCATGGTGCAAAAAAGGAAGAAGAGGGCGGGTGCGTGAAAGAGTGGTGTTATTCGACACGTAGCAGATACTTTTTATTGTTATTTTTATTTAAAAATTATATAAAATCTATTAAATTTTAAAAACAATCACTATACTAATATAATAAATAGCATTACTAAAAAAAAAAGACCAAAAAACCATCTCGAAAAGTTTTATATGTAGTTATTTCTTTCTTGTTAGATGCTACTGAACAAATCAATTTGTTCTTTGATGTCGGCCAAAGTGGGGGTGTATTCCCCACCCGAAGTGTATGATTTTTTGTCCCCCTTTTTTATTTATCTCTAGTAAGTGGGAGTTCAAGTTCAACATGATTGTCGCTTAAGTTGAGCTCATACTCAATAGGACGATTCGAGCGATAAGTAGAGGAACTAGTTTTAGACCCTTTAAACGAATATTGACTCTCTAAAGGTACTCGTGCCTATTTTGGGGTGTACTTCGCAACATCTCCAACAATGAATAAATTTAAAGATCGCCTCTTTCTTTCCTTCCGAATACAAGCTTATCGCATGCATCAGCAAGTCGGAGTTGATTTCACTGCTCTTTTGGTTGTTCTTTAGGTTGTTGTAATGCAAGTTGAAGGCGGTCATGGTTTGATTTATTTCACGCCCGTTTAACAAGAGTATCACTTTTCCGATAGAATCTTGTGTCAACGTTTGGTGATAAAGGTGGCTTATTCGATATAAAAAATCCACTAAAAATGCCATTTAGTGGTAAAAAAATTTGTGACATTTACATTTTGAGCCACTAATATAGGTTTTTAGTGGCACTTTGTGTATTTCATATTTAGTTAGCATACAATTTTAGTGTATTTTGCTTTTGTGACACTAATTTAGGATTTTAGTGACACTTTTCATATGACATTAAAAAGTTTTGCATTTGATCCTACATCAAATCACATAATTTATAATATTGATGCCAAAAAACCCTTGTGCAATTTTTAATACATTTTAAACACTTTCTAGTGCAAACGCTTTCTATACATTTTCAAATTTATCAAATACCATATTCCAATAAAATATTAATACAAAATAAATATCAACAAGATTAAACAAGTATTATCTTGTTTGGAGGGTTGCCGGTGAAATTCTTTAATTGTAGTGCTCATAAAAATTGTTTTTTTATCTTTGTAATATGGATAAATAATAAATGTATTCAATCTTACGAGTAGGGGTGTAGACGAGTCGAGTCTGAGCTACTCGAGCTCGGCTTGGATCGATTTTGTTTTTAAAGCTCGAGCTTGACTCTTTTATTATTTGTTAATTAAATTATATTAATTATACATAATGTTATTAAAAGATTATATATAGGAATATATGTATATATTTGTACTTATTATTTATTTTTTTCGTAATTTAATAAATAAACTATATATGATATAGTAAATATAAATGAAATAAATAATAGACTCATTTAGACTTGTGAGCCATCTCAAGCTCGATCATTGAATCTGGAGTTCAAGCTCGTTTTAGCTTGGCTCATTTGAGTTTCTTTGCCTACTTACAAGTACATATTAAAAAAGGGGATTAAAAGTTGTCTTATAGATAACTAAATAAAATCAGTTCAATAGAAATCAGAATATTATCTCGGTTCAAAGAAAATAAACAAATATTTTTCAGTTTATAGGTTTGGTCCCAAATACATTAAAACTATGCTAGAAACAATCTCTAGGTTCTATTTTGACAGAACCGAAAAAAATACATGACACCAAAAAGAAAAATTGAACAAAAAAATTCAATCTAATTGGTAATTGAAATAACTCTACTTTGGATTGCTGGTTTTGGAACCGTTCCTCCCTAAAATTTATGCCATAATAAAACTTTCCCACTTGCCACAAAAAGTTCTAAAATTCCCTCCTTGAAATTTCCTCCCATACTAGAATTCACCCAGCAAACATCAAATTCTTAGTTGTTTCCACCCCCATCATGAAAACCCTAAACTGGTTGGAGGGTTCGCATATATCGTCATCATCAAATTGCATACACCTGTAGTATGGTTTCGAACCTGAGTTCTGGCGTGAACTATTTGATGTTAAAATAAGGGCTTTTTTATATATTGTATGCGTAGCTGGATTCGGGTTCTTTATATGTTATTTGGTTGTTGCACTATTTGATGTCAATATTAAAGCTTTTTGTCGCATGTTCAATGTGTATTGATAATTGATCTTGTCTCCCTCTCGTGGTTATATATCTAAGTTTATATGGGTCGTACTAGTGATATAGGCATGCATAAACATGAATTAGTCAGTAATTGAACAGTGAACAGGAATTGTGCTTAGTATATTTGAATAAATTATGGTGATCATGTGGCCTAACTGTTTAAGCTGTTGGTTTAAATTAGGGATGTTTTCGGTTAGGATTTTTGAGCCGAACGGGCAACGACGGTTTTGGATAAACCTATGCCAAACCGGCCAATGGTTTGGCGGTTCCGTTTTGACGGTTTGGTGATCAAAGCAGTTCAGTATTGAGGGTTTTGGCCCACCATTTTTTATCGTTTTTTAATAACTAGCCGTGCTTTTCTTCAAGTTGTATATGAAAACTTTACAGAATTGAAAAACAAACTATTGAAATAATCTAACATAATCTTGTGTATTGGTGAATCTCTATAATACATACAACAATTTAGGAACTGTGCAGAATATGAGTAAGTCCTCATTTATTTTTAGGATATATATTTCTATATTGTGAGTTTTGCTAATTATTTAGAAGTTCACCAGAAGAGTGGAAGATTTAAAGGTGGATCTAATTTACTCAGTACTCATATAATGATCTTACTAGGTTACTTTGTGAAACCAGGTAGCAAAAGATCACGGGTTTGAACAAGTTTATGTTAATTTTTCTGTTTTCTTTTTAAATTTACTATTTTTAATGGGTTTATGTTCATCTTGTTTATTAATTGATATTTGTAGATGTACATGGTAAGGAGAGTTTCAATGGTAGGCATCCGTGCTGCATTAAACCTTCAATATGGTAGGGTCAGGGACTTCTATGAGAATCTTTGTAATCTAGGTTCGTTTTCCTTATTATTGCTTATATTTTTTTAATACATTATACATAGGATGTGAGGGCTGTAAACAAGCCTAGCTAAGCCGGGATATGTTGTGCTCATGCTCGACTCGGAGTTAAACTACCGAGCTTGGCTCGGCTCATTTATCTTCTGGTGTGTAATTTTTATAAATGTTTCCTTTTTTTAAATAAAATGTGATTGTTATATCATTAACCTTTATATATATATTCAGGTGCTTTTGATGGGTTTTTGAAGCTCTTAGTCGTGCCGGTAGAAGTCTTCCCGAGGCTGTTATGATATGATCCCCGAAGCATGGAAAAATGACAAGAATAGGGATCTTCAAAGGAAGGCCTTATATAAATATTGCTCGGCTTTAATGCAGCGATGGGGCGGGCCTTGGAGCCACACTGGACCAAAACATTTAATTTGTATGCGTCTACTTTCACCATTGGTTGTTAATTAAAACATTTATTTGTGCTTATCTTTAAAGTCAATGTGCAGTTACCGACGGTTGGTACCTTGGAGCCACACTGGACCAAAAAAGGGTTGCGTCCAGGTTGGTTCTATGTTACTCACACTGGGCTCGTTGTTATGGCTAGTGAGTAGTGAAGTGGGAGTTGTTGATATTCCACCAGAAGACGTGTCTCGGAAAGGTAGAGTTAACCAAATGTTTTAATAATGGAGCAATGCCACCTTTTAAATTAAACGATATCCTTGTTTCAATCACCATCACGAGCTAACATATATAATTCTAGTGCAACTTCTATTTTCAGATTCAATGAACATATATGAAGCAGATCAACATGATTATGATTTATTTCTTTTAATTATGAAAGTTCAGTTTCATGGTAAGGGAATTTTGTTAGTGTTCTACAGGAGACTACAAAAGAACATGTATCCTCTTTATAGCAGTTTTATAGAACCATGGTTAGCTTATATGTGATAGTTAAGCCGATGGTTCAAAATTGAATCACTCTAGGCACATTTATTCTCATTAATACTTTAATAAATCTCTAATTCATGCTCAAAATTCAGGTAACATACATGCATTCATATTTGGTAGGTTTGAAGATTTGCCTTAGTGTTTGTTACCACTGCTTTCAGATATTTATTTCTGTTTGCTTTTGTTTTTTCGATTAACTGTAACATTCTACGTGTTGTATAATAGAATGTAATTTAGGAGCAAAAGCAAGTGAATTTGGTGAAGGTGAATTTGTTCATTGTAGGAATAGGAAGCTTTCTCAGGCCTGTAAATCTCAAGGTACATTGCTTAATCACTTTTAACGTGAGAATATGTCATCAAATTTGCCAGTGAAAGTTCCTTTTTATCTATATAATAATTATATCTTATTAAAGTTACACATGGGCATGTGTTAATTTAGGGTGCATGAATGTGGGTTTAATTTGTCCTATATAGTGTATTCATGTTTATTAAACTAAACGGATGGTTCCAACCAAAGCAAGTCGGCTAGTTTGGATGCTTTGAGATTTACTCGGTTCATGTTTGATAAACTGAGCAGACCAGTGATTAATTGATTCTTTAATAAGCTAGGGTTAAAAGTTATATATTGAGGAGAATGTTACCAACTTACATGTATGTTTTAGAAAATAACTGTTTTTTGTTTTCATATTTGATTATATTTTCATGCTAATTCATCAACTAGATATCCATGCCACATAACTTATCTTAAGGTAAGACTTTATTTTTTCAATATACCAACTATTAATGATTTGTGCATTCATGATCTTTTGCACTAGCTAATAATGTAAAATAACTCTTTAACACATCTTAATCCTGGCTAGGCCGAAAATAACATTATGCATATTATCTCATTGTAAAAAATATCTTTTGATCTATTTTTTGTATTAACTTTAATTCACTTATGCACTTTCTCTAGGTGACCTTTTTACCGAACAAGATATTAAGAGCCTACCATGTTTACAGGTACGCGTGTGTTCTATTACTCTATCTAGAGGTGTAACTTCTAGTTAGCAGGTTTTAATTGATTAAAAAACTACATTAGTATAAAAAATAGAGATTGCATGCTTAAAGAATATACTTGGGCATCTTTTGACCCTATTGACCCATTCACCACATTTTTAGCAATGTTTTAGTTCATCAATTGACCTGTCTAAGACAGAAGATAACTCAATTCGACTCATTATTAATTGAAGGGTAAACATTTTCATCGTGAACTCTCTTGTTGTTAAGTGACGGCAATTCCGACAACCAGGGATATTGAAAAAACCACCCAATCTTTTGGCTGAAGAGCTTAAAGTGAGGTCAAAGGAAGTAAGTTTGCCTTTTATTAACTGCTCTTACATCTTTGATAGTTATGGTTATCAGATCTAATCAATTTAACATGAATTGTGAAATTTCATGTTGAGTATTGTCAATTGACTGATGTAGCGGCAATAAGTAGCAAGTGCTGGGAACGATGAAGTGGAAATATGACTGCTAAGAAAACGTTAACACAAGATTATTTAACTCGCGTGAAGATTGTGAAAGAGATTCATGAACACAATGAAGTTTTGAGTTTTTATTCATACACTTGTTAGTTTATTTGGGTTATTAGACTTAGATCGACACTTATTAGACATTTGGAATCTTTGGAAGATTGATTGAACTTTTAATGAAGTGATTATTTTATGATTTCTACATTTACAATTTGGTTTTTATTTTTTAATGTAAATAAAAAATAATTATAATTAATTAAAATTAATATGATAAACACAATGGCATTTTAATTTGATGTGACTTTTGTGGAAAAAAATATGTGCCACTAAAAGTTCAAAAGTTTGTACAAGCAGATAAAAAAGTGTCACTAAAAGCCTAAAAATTTTATGCGACACATTGAAAAGGTGCCATCAAAAGGCTTTAGCGTCAGCGCGCTTATGTTGGCACTTTTTTTGTGTGCTGCCCATTCTTACAAGGGTCTTTAGTGGTACTTTTTTGTTTTTCTATGACACTTTTTGTTTGTCACTAGATGGCATTTTTTTAGTGATCGTCAATATTTTAGTTGGTACCTATTAGAAGAATATATACTATTAATATCAAAAAATTACATAACTTTACAGTTAATAAAAAAATAAATCATATCTAGAACAGAGTTCTCTGAAATAGAAAGCCATGCTTTCATCAACACCACTCTTTGTCATTTGTCCACAGATATATGCGATGATCATATTTTGCTTTTTTCTTATCGGCCTCGGTTTTCTTCCAACGATTTCGTTTTTTTCACGTAGAGGATTCGGGTGTAGTTTGAGTTTCAGGTACGAATTCAGGTGTAGGGGGCGTTTAGGATAGAAGAGTGAGTGGTTGTTGTTGAGCATCTATTTATTTCATAAACATAAAATTTGGTTCGTAAGAAGATGGTCGTACGCCAATATGTGCAGATCAGGATAAGGATAACGGGATTGCGTCGTTTGAGATGGTTGAGGCTAACTAGTGTTCTGTATTTCGCCTACACATAGGGGTTGTCCGGATCGAAGGTATGGTTGTGTGGATGCATATTTTTTTTATAAAATAGAGAGAGATGTTATATTTTTTTATAACTAATGTTTGGTATTTCGCCTGCACCATCCGTTGGAATAGGTTTGGTTTTTATAGAAGGTGAGTTAATCATTTTTTTCAATTGAAAATCTTTTTTTAGTTAGCCGTTGGAGTCCAACAACTATAATCCAAACCAATTAAACAACACCATCTCATCAGACCATTTCACTCCACACTGGTGGAGATCATGCCACCCCACACACAACGCCGTCCTCCATACCGTTCGCGGGTCGGTATGCTCAACCTAGAAAGGTCACAACACCGTATTTCATGCCTACTCCATGTGGTCCTAGGGGCATTAGAGATGAGAGCATCTACAACAATAAACCAAGTCCAAACACTAGACTGCCTAATCAACATGCAAATCATTCCAAGCACCAATACTACAAACCCTCACGTTTTCTTCAAACAATATGTCACTCAAAACCTCCACCTCATCAGTTATTTTTCATTTTATTTAAACTATATATATTTTGTATAATTTATTTTTAATTTACTTAATTAATAACTAGCTTAGAACCCATTGTTTTACATGAGCTGTATAAATTTAATTTTATATAATAAGTAATATAGTTATATCTTTAAATTACGTCGTGTATTGCACAAGTAAAACAAAATATAATGCAACCGCTTAACATGTACAGTCATCAAGATATGTACTTAAATAAGTAGGTGAAAGTGGTGTGACATGGTGATTTTTTATGTTGGGTGAAAGACACAAGACCTTCTAGTCCAAAGCTTAATCCTTCCAACATTAGGGGACAAGGGGACAAGAATGTGGTGGCTAGTGGGCCCCCCTCTTGGCCGTCCATGGGTGCTTGTTTGGAGAATTAACTTGGTTAAGTTTCTTAGTTAAGTATTATAGTTAAGTTTAGGTTACCTTAAGTTAGAGTGTTTAGGGTTTTAGGGGTTCTTGATGTATTTTGAGATATAAGGTTCCATACACTGGTTTAACATTGTTAAACAATATTACTAGTCCATAAATTTATGTCTAGTTCATGTTCGGTTGCTTAACGGATGCTAGATTCGTTAACGGGTCCTTAAACGGAGGTTTAAGCAACTTGTAGGGATTTTTAAGCAAAACAGTGTGTTTAATGATTTGAACTAGTTGTATGATGTTAAATTATTGTTAACTAGTTCATATGATTTGCCTGGTTGTGTCCGGAGTGTCGTTTTGTTGTCGGCTCGTTAAAACATTAACTTTCAAGACTTGTGTGATATGATATGTTTTTGTGCCATATTGATACTTTCAATATCTTTTAAGTAGTGCGTGATGTTTAACACCATTTCTGAATAATACACAAGCTAGTGAATGCTGTATTTTGTTGAATTATGCTGAATTGTATATTTCGGACAGTTTTGAGTGCATGTATTGTTTCCGAAAAGTGTTAGCATTAATCCTTACTTTCCCACATGGGACTTAATATATAGTTTACGATGGATTCTTATCTAAGTCCTAAATCTGTTGTTTAGCTGCGTACTGAGGCTGTGCTGTCACAGCTAGTCTACTAGTTGTTCCGATGCACTTTTTAAACTGTTTTTAATTGTAACCACTAAACCAAATAATATGCATCATGTAATGTACTCAGAGAGTTTTCTAGGTGTATGTCATGCAATTCATGTAGTTTAGACGTTCAAAACACATAATAGATAATATAATTCACTGTTTAAATGAACGGAAATTACCCGAAAGCGACAGTTGTCACAGCCTACACCATAGGGTTGTTCGGATCGAAGGTATGGTTGTGTGGATGCATATTTTTTTATAAAAAGTAGAGAGATGTTATATTTTTTTATAACTAATATTTGGTATTTCGCCTACACCATCAGTGAAATAAGTTCCGTTTTTTTATAAGGTGAGTTAATCATTTTTTAATTGTAAATATTTTTTTTAGTTAGCCGTTGGAGCCTAACTACTATAATCCAAACCAATTAAACAACGCCATCTCATCACACCTTTCACTCTACACTGGTGGATATCATGCCACCCACACACAACGCCGCCCTCCACACCATTCGCGGGTTGGTATACCCAGCCTAGAAAGGTAAGAGCACCGTATTTTATGCCTACTCTGTGTGGTCTTAGGGGCATTAGAGATGAGAGCATCTACAACAATAAACTAAGTCCAAACACTAGACTGCCTAATCAACATGCAAATCATTCCAAGCCACCAATACTACAAACGCTCACGTTTTCTTCAAACAATAAGTCACTCCAAACCTCCACCTCATCGGTTATTTCTAATTTTATTTAAATTATATATATTTTGTATAATTTATTTTTGTTTTACTTAATTAAGAGCTAGCTTAGAACCACGTGTTTTACATGGGTTGTATAAATTTAATTTTATATAATAAGCAATATAGTTATATCTTTAAAATACGACGTGTATTGCACAAGTAAAACGAAATATAATGCAATGGATTAACACATACAGTGGTCAAGATATGTACTTAAATGATTAATTCGAAGTGCTATTTACTTATTAAACTTTTAATTTATTTTTTTATTATTATTTGGTTAGGAACATGTGTATTACATGTGGTAAAACAAATGAAATATTAGATGATTATTAATAAGCGAAAAATGAAAGAAATATTAAATAAATAACAGACATCCGTGAAGTTTGTAATTTCAAATTATTTTTTTATCCTATTAATATTAAATAATAGTAATAATAATAATATTAAAAAAATAATTTAACCAAACCTAATTTAAATGAGAAAAATTATGTATTTCTATGGATTTGCAAAGAAGAAAAAGTAGAAAATTAAAATTATACATATTATTATTAATTCAAAGTTAACTAATAAGAAAAAGAAATTTATAAATAAGATAAGAAGATTAAAAATTCAAAGTTTGATAAAAAAATATTTCCTTATCTAGATTATATCTAGTTAAATTATTGGTTAATAGGGAAAAGAAAATAAAAGAAAACACTGGATATTGAAACGTGTCAAATAAAAATATTTATTTATTACTATAAAAAGATTATAATTGTTTTTATTATTCAATATTAAAAAAATAAACTCGTAAAAATATATTTAACTAATTATTTTTTTGTTATCTCGTAATTTTATATTAAATATAAATTTAAATAAAATATTAATAAAATATTAATTTTTACAACAACTCTTTTTCAAACGGCTTGTTTCGCAACAACTAGTTTTTCAAACGACTATTTTCAGAACGAGTAGTTTCTATTTGCTATAAATTCTATTCCTATTTCAAGTAACATGTGCGCTTCTAAACTGATAATTCACTACAATAATTCTTAAAAATGGCAAGAAACAAATGAACCGAAGAAGAAGATATGGCTCTGGTCAGCTCTTGGATGGATGTATGCGACAACAGACAAGTAGTGGGGTCAATAAAAGAACCCTTGTTTTAGGATTCCGTCAATGTGTTGGAGAACCAATCACAATTCAAACACCACTTTGTCAAGGTTTCATATTCTATTTGGGGAGGTTCACAGATTTCATGCATGCTTCAACCACGTGATGGCTCATGGTGACAACATAACAGATGCACATGCGAATTGCTCGGGCTTGTCGAGAATACAAAATCATACAAAATAAAAGATTTATATACATGGCAGCCTAGGAAGTAATAAGAAAAAATCCTGGTATGCAACCCGCTTCCCCTCCGGATGCCAAATCCGACAGTTCAAGGGTTGATGATTACGTTTAATTATCACGTCTTATTTACATTTAATTATCAGTGTGTTTAGGTTATTATCTCATCTTATTTAGGTTTAATTATCAGGTTGTCTTGAGGTTTAATAACCTAGTGCATTTAGGTTTAATTGTGTGGTTTGTGTAACGTTTCTAATTTTACTATAGATATTTTTTAGTTATTATTATTTTTATTTCTTATAGTAGCTTTTTTTTAATTCTAAAACATAAAAATTGTAATTATAGTAGGTTTATTTTTTTATAACATAAATTAGTGCCCATTATTTATTTTTCTAAGTTTTGAAGAAAAATGATAAGAATTTGATCAACATGATCAAATTTGATGAGTCAACAGATCAAACCTAAAGAAGATAAACCACAAAGGACAAGTTAAATAATGATCTGCATCAAGGGAAGAACAAAACACTCATCTACATTTCATGAAAAAAAATTGGATTAGAAGTTTCTGATCAATCTAATGATCATCAGAAATCTAATAAGGAGTTTTCAGAATTCTGATGACCCACTAGCATACCCCATAAGGTATGCACATATCCCAACACAATTAGTGGAAGTAACGGATTCAATGAATATGCAAAAAACATAATTTTCACAGGTCAAATTGCATTAATAAACAAATGTTTATTCATGTCAAATATTCTCTATAAATTTAGAATAAAATCAATGAATAGTAAATGAGTTATGCCTTACATTAAATACATCCTACACACTCCATTACCCATTTATGATTCACTCGTACATAAATCTTTTGAGTTTTCATTTGTAATAGCAAATAATCTCACAATCACCTTATAAGCTTTTCAAAGTGATAGAAACTTGAAAATTATGTACATTGATTTCTTGAACGTCGAATTTCTAATTACGCACATTATTTTCCATTTTTGTCGGAAATCAATTGACATTTTCGTTAAAGATTGTTTACCTGAGATCAACAATTGGTATTAGAGCCGATTGAATAACATATTTTCAAGTGATAAACTGCTCGAATATATTTTTTGTATACTTTTATTTCAAAGTTTAAAAATTTAACTTAAAATGGAAAACTTTCAATCATGGAACAACAGTGCCTTCAATATGGAGTTAATGTCAAAGCCTCCGACTATGGTTAGATAGGAGTACCCCCAATGGAAAATCAAGATGATCAATTTCCTAAATGGACATGATCAAGCTCTATTTCAATCCATTGAGAAAGGCTCACATATACCCCTTCTTAAAGTGGATGTTATTCCCGAAACTGGTGAGTCTCCAGCAATTCCTACATCATGGGTTCCAAAAACTATTCAACATTGAATCGACAAAGAGGAAATTGGTGGAAACTGATGAAATGGCCAAATCACTTTTGATTATTGCAGTTCCAAATGACATATTTGCTCATGTGGATGCATGTACATCAGCAGCAAACGAAATATCAGAAAATCTTTGTAAAGAAGGAAAGATAATATGGAGAAATAAAAGAACAAACTATATTTCCTCATACAAGCACTCTAAAAGTCTTCCTAATGAAACTCTTCCAGAATCTTACAAATGATTTACAAAAATCCTGAATAACTAAAATTATAGTTGAAAAGTTAAATGATGAAAAAATGTGAAATTTTTGGGTGCCTTACCAAAGGAGTGGAAAACTCTCACTATGACATTAGCCTCCACTCTAGAATTATGTAATTTAAACCTTCATGATCTTTATAGTAGTCTAGTACCTAGAGAGGAAGAGATATATGAAAACTCAACCAAAAGAGGTGGACCAGTAGCTCTCATCAACACTTAAAGAACAAAAATTTCAGATCCTCAACCTTCTCAACCTTTGTATACACCAACAGTAGATGTAGGAATCATCTGATACATCAGATTATGTCGCATTTGTTGAAGCAATTACATTGCACACAAAAACCTTTAAACAAATATTAAAAGGAGGAAGTTCAAAGAATCAAAGAAGTGATAAAGGTAAGATGGAGGGGAGATCCAAGGATAGAAGATCCGTAAGCAGTCAGAAGTAATCTGCTACAGATGCTAATAAAAGGAACACTATGCATCAGAATGCAAAAATAAGAAACAACAATGGGCCTTATTGTACGCACTGATGCTTGGATTTATGCTTGGATTTATGATGATTCATCAGGTGAAGAAGATGAAGAAGAAATGATCAAATTTTTTCTGATGGCCAAAATTGCTAAAACATAATCAAAATCATCAGAAAGGAAGGTAAGTCTTAGTAATCATGACTTAGAAAACCAGATAATTGAGAAAGATTTTGAAAATATGCAAGCAAAACACTTGACAGAGTTAAAAAGATCTTATAATCTACAAATTGTGTTAGGCCCTTAAGGTTCATACATTAGTTATTATATTAGTGTTGAGCTAGTTTATTTGCCGTGGAAGTAAGCTTGTATTAGAATGGGCTTAGGGGGCTAATGGGCTTAGGATTTAGGGGAGTGGTGGACCAAACCTTCCTTATAAATAGTTAATGATGTTTAGGGTTTTGTTGGTTCTTTGGTTTTTGCCATTAACTTGTATAAGACAATCATTTATAAAAGTTAATCCTTTGAATCATTTCTACTTCATCTTTATTTCTTTTGTTTTGAATCAAGTTCGTTTGTGTCATTTCACCACCAATCAAACTTTGTGTGATATTGTTGTGATTCTTGTTTTGGGACTTACAATTGGTAACAGAGCCTATTGAACCTATTTCTAGTCTCGGTTTGATATCACACTGATACTGGTTGTTTTGGATCGCTGCTGTGTTGTTGGTTTGCTGCTGTTTCGCGTTCTGTTCAATTTCTACTTCTGAAATCAATTGATTCGGAACATCTGGATAAGTTTAGGAAAACCTGCTGTTAAAGATTATCTGATTTCGGATCATCTGTCAAGCATTTCGAATCATCAGTAAAGCATTTTGGATAAATCTTCAAGAGTTTTGGATAAACTTCTAGAATTTCGGATAAACCCTCAAACATTTCGGATAGATCTTCAAGTGTTTCGGATACTCACCAAGGATTTCAGATAATTAATGTTTCAAGTTGATCAGATTCGAACTAGTGTTCCGAATTGATTATTGTTTCGAATCCTGTTTCGAACACTGTTTCGAATCTTGTTTCAAATACTGTTCCAAGTGGACATTCTTAGATTGGACTATTATTGTTTTCGGATTGTTAACATTTATTAAAAAATAATTAAATCGTTATTTGGTAAATTTAAGAAATGATGAACACAAACGGTGTAATGACTGTTGCGGATCTTGCTAATGCTACTTTGGCTGCCATTTAGACTCAAACTCAAGTGCTGTATCAGGAACTCGATCATATTATAGGCACGTCTACAAAAATTCCAAGGTTGTTCTATGGAGACGATTACTACGAGTGTTTCAGATTTTTTGGATTTGGTTTCGGATTTTTTTTAAACAGCCCTACTGTAAGGCATAGGGACCTAGGGTCTGGAGGTGTATTCGAGATGGACCTCATACCATTATGTATGCTTCGCAAGATGATCCTCTAACTCAGATTCCTAAACTTGAAAATTTTTGGACAGATGATAACCGAAGAACTAAAGACAAGGATGATAAAGCTATGGCAAATCTTACCATGGCTCTTGGTCCAGACATTTCAATCGCCATTAGGAACTGCACGAATGTAAAAGTCGTTTAGGATGTGCTTAAAACCTTTTATAAGGGTAATACAGACATGAAGGCAAGCATGGTGAATATGTTGAATCAACAGTTTAGTTTATTTAACCATATTTATGGTGAAACTATAGAGAATCATATAAGAAGATTCGTCAAACTGATCTTGCAAATGATAAGTGTCGATATCACCATCACAATCAGTAGGATGAATCATCAACTTCTGAATTTGTTGCCAAAAAGCTGGGATGCTAATTTTGTATGATCAAGTGTACAAAGAATTTGAACGAAGTCACACTTACTGAGCTGATTGCTACAATCAAGTCGTGCGAGATTGATAATCAGCAAAGAGAGCCTAATCATAAGAATTCAATGATTGCTACTCGGATAACTAGTTCTAACAATGCCTTAATGTCTCAGAGTCATCCCAACATAGTTTTCAGTCCGATTCATGGAGTGACAAACAATAACCCGAATGTTGTTTGTGGTCCGATAATACAAGCTCAACTGCAAGCTCAAAAGACCAACTATGTGTACGGCATGTCACTTCCTACACCACAAGTTGTTGTTAACACCTCTGCCACACCTACTTCAGCCCAACAATACCCTTAGCATGCTAATGTGGTTTTCAATCCAACAAACCCTTCATCATCTCAACATATTCCATCCACACCCTCAGTAGAAAACATAGCCTTTCTAACTAAGAAAAATGAAGAAAAAATAGCTCTTGCAGCTTCTATGCTTAACAACTTGAATGCTTTCTTAGTAGGAGATCTCTCGCCCCATCTATTTTAGCAATTGAAATCAATCAAGTGGTCAGAGAAGATATAGAAGAGCTGGATGTATCCTGGAACTTGGCTATGGCAGCATTTCAGGATGAAAAGTTTCAGAAAAAGTATGGTCATCTCATGTCGAATATTCGCATTGGATGTTTAAGAGACAAACTGAGATGCTACAGATGTTACAAGCCGGGACACTTTGCAAGGGATTGTAAGAAGACATCGGTCGGGTATGAGGCTACTCAGGCAGCTGCTGCTAGGAACACTGAAAGATCTATGGTTGCTGTTACACCTACTCAAACTTCAACAAGCCAGGGAGGTACAGGAGTAGAAAGGCTTTGATGGCACTAGAACAATGCGGTTTCAATTATGCAGATGTTGTGGCTCACATGGAGTCACTCAAGATCTTTGAAGTTGCAGAAGTCAATCATCAGGCACAAACCAAGGAACCTAAATTACTCTCTCAAACGCTAAACTCTCTTTTATGTTCAGAACATTGTAGAAATAAGAGTGCACAGATGAGAGCGCATAATTTTGCTTTAATCAGTAATTACAATAGTGCCATGTCAAAGTGCATCAGTCTTTGAGAGAACAAGAAGATACTTTATGAAAAAATTGATGCACTAAAGGACATAGCTCAGCTCCACTTGGACGTAAATCAACAGAAATGTTGGGTCCATGATTACAAAAACAGACTAAATTTAAAAGCTTTCGAATGTGATTCTGTGAGAGCTAAGCTAGAACTTCTCACTTGTAAGCATCAACAAAATGAGTTAAACTTAAAAAAATTGATACTTCTAGCGACATTGTTGGTAACTTATGTAATGTGCAACTTGCATTCAAAGAAAACAAGGATAAGGGTTTGGGTTATAAATAGGTTCCACCGCCATATAATTATATTTATTCTAGAATGCCCACTACTCAGCAGGATTTAGAAAATTATGATAAAATGATTTATGGCAAACCAAGCGATTATATTCCATGGGAACCTTACAAACCAAAGAATGCTAGACTCGCTGATTTTCTAAAGCCCATGAGTTGTACTACAAACGTGGATTTGGTTAAAAATTATTCAAAAGAATCAGCTCGTAAGACATAACAAGAAAAGAAGTCTATGAAAACTTCATAAGAGGAGCACCAAGAAAATGTGTTAAGTTTTGATTCTGTGGACACTATTAACTGTTTTAGTTAATGTGAAGAGTAAGTGACAGTTGAAGAGAAGTCTGAAGTGGATGATGAGCCATATTCAAGTGATGCTAATAATTTGGATGTTTCTCTATGTGCTGAACATGATTTTTACGTTTGGAACTATGTTCAGTCTATGCTTACTGAGACTAAGGGTTTTTCTGACAATATTTCTGATAACATTGCTAAAACTTAAAATTTAGATGATGTGGTTTTTAAGTCTGACTGTGATTATAATCTTTTGTTAGAGGGGTCTAATGCATCTGCTGATGAATTCGAAACACTTGTTTCGAGTGATTCAGACAATTGTTCTAGAATGTTTGAGACCTCAACTGATGCCTCATAGTCCTCTAAATATGAAGAAGTTGAAAATAACACTGTGTCTGATTGTGTGGATGAAATAATTCATGAACAGTTTGATAATCAGACTGCAGATTTTGTTACATCAGATAATGAGCATAGTGTTTCTGAAGATTTAGAACAAGCTTCAAAGTCAGAATCAGATGATAGCCAAACTGTTTTAAAAGAAAATTGCTCATCATTTGACGAACCAGATCCAGCTGATCCCAAAAGCTCGGGCACTGAAGAAAAGGTCTCTTTGGAAACTAATTCTACAGCTAATCCCAAAAGAGCGGAGTCTGAAGAAAACGTTTCTGTAGACACCGATTCAGTAGTTGATTCTCTAAGCTCAATTTTTAAGGAAAAGGTTTCAGAAGAAACAAAGTCTCCGTAATCTGCTTCTTTAAAGAAAAGGCGATCATGTAAAAACAAAAGGAAAACCCACCTCAGAAGCTAGCTGAATCTAAGTTGAAGGGGTAAAATTATCGATAGTCACTCTTGTGCTGATGATTGTGGACAGGTTACATCCAAGGTTAAAAATGCACAGAAGCAATCAACACTAAGTGGAAAGAAGAGACCTAATCAGCTCCCTAGAATAACACAAGCTAGGCTGAATGTCTTTTTCTCTAAACGACAAACTTGTCTTAATTGCGGAATTCCTAGGCACATAGCTAGAAATTGTATTCATCGTCCTTTCATGCCTTACTACTCAAGGAACACATTTCACTAGACAGCTACGCATTATCGATCCTAAGGAAATCGATTCACTCAAGCCAAGCCATCTGATGGAGACTAGAATCTAGCAAAGAAAATTAATCAAAAGATTTCAAAGGTAAATAGATTACAGATTCAGGCAGTGAAATCAGAAGTAACATCACCGGAAAATTTTTCAAACAATACAAATTCTAACATTTGGAAACCCAAAGTTCATGCTAGATCTCAGTCTCAGTGTTCACAATCGTCAAAGTCAACATCTTCCTCTCAAACCCCAAATCCTTCTAAAAGTCATATGATCTTTCGTGAGGTTTCGTATACAGACCGTAATGGATAACCTAGATTAACAATGGACTGGGTAACAACATCTAATTAATCCCGCTATGTGTGTAGGAACGGCTATGGAAGGCTACCGTCAGACTTTGGTTCATTGATAGTGGCTGTTCCAGGCACATGAGAGGAGACATTTCCAAGTTGAATGATATAAAAATATTCGATGGTGGATTTGTCAACTTTTCGGGAGGTGAAATTGGAAGAATAACAATAAAGGGTACAGTAAAAAATGGGGTTCTTAGCTTCTAGATGTCAATTATGTTTCTGAACTCAAACACAGTCTCTTGAGCGTCTGCAGATATGCGATAAAGGTCTAGAAGTTCTCTTCACCAAAGGTGGATGCATAATTTGAAGTCAGGGATTGTTATACTGGAGGATTGGTTCTTAATTGAAGCAAAACATCGGGGAAATGCTTACGTGATGACATGAACAAAGCCCCCACTAATCAAGTTACATGTTTGTTCTCAGAGATTACCAAACATGATGCTATGTTGTGGCATCATCGACTAGGTCATCTCAACATGAAGAATCTTAACCGACTAGCAAAAGGAGGATTAGTCAGAAACCTACCAATCAAGGATTTCATGCAGGTCGAAATGTGAATCATATGCACGTGGGAAACAACATCGTAAGCCTCACAAGTCCAAGCTTGTGCACACGACTTCTAAAGTTTTAGAATTGCTTCATATGGATCTTTTTGGTTCCATCAATGTGCTAAGTGTTGGAGGTAAGGCTTACTGCTTTGTCATCACTGATAGTAAAGCATTTTGGATAAATCTCAAGAGTTTCGGATAAACTTCTAGAATTTCGGATAAACCCTCAAGCATTTCGGATAGATCTTCAAGTGTTTCGGATACTCACCAAGGATTTCAGATAATTAATGTTTCAAGTTGATCAGATTCGAACTAGTGTTCCGAATTGATTATTGTTTCGAATCCTGTTTCGAACACTGTTTCGAATCTTGTTTCAAATACTGTTCCAAGTGGACATTCTTAGATTGGACTATTATTGTTTTCGGATTGTTAACATTTATTAAAAAATAATTAAATCGTTATTTGGTAAATTTAAGAAATGATGAACACAAACGGTGTAATGACTGTTGCGGATCTTGCTAATGCTACTTTGGCTGCCATTTAAACTCAAACTCAAGTGCTGTATCAGGAACTCGATCATATTATAGGCACGTCTACAAAAATTCCAAGGTTGTTCTATGGAGACGATTACTACGAGTGTTTCAGATTTTTTGGATTTGGTTTCGGATTTTTTTTAAACAGCCCTACTGTAAGGCATAGGGACCTAGGGTCTGGAGGTGTATTCGAGATGGACCTCATACCATTATGTATGCTTCGCAAGATGATCCTCTAACTCAGATTCCTAAACTTGAGAATTTCTGAACAGATGATAACCGAAGAACTAAAGACAAGGATGATAAAGCTATGGCAAATCTTACCATGGCTCTTGGTCCAGACATTTCAATCGCCATTAGGAACTGCACGAATGTAAAAGTCATTTAGGATGTGCTTAAAACCTTTTATAAGGGTAATACAGACATGAAGGCAAGCATGGTGAATATGTTGAATCAACAGTTTAGTTTATTTAACCATATTTATGGTGAAACTGTAGAGAATCATATAAGAAGATTCGTCAAACTGATCTTGCAAATGATAAGTGTCGATATCACCATCACAATCAGTAGGATGAATCATCAACTTCTGAATTTGTTGCCAAAAAGCTGGGATGCTAATTTTGTATGATCAAGTGTACAAAGAATTTGAACGAAGTCACACTTACTGAGCTGATTGCTACAATCAAGTCGTGCGAGATTGATAATCAGCAAAGAGAGCCTAATCATAAGAATTCAATGATTGCTACTGGGATAACTAGTTCTAACAATGCCTTAATGTCTCAGAGTCATCCCAACATAGTTTTCAGTCCGATTCATGGAGTGACAAACAATAACCCGAATGTTGTTTGTGGTCCGATAATACAAGCTCAGCTGCAAGCTCAAAAGACCAACTATGTGTACGGCATGTCACTTCCTACACCACAAGTTGTTGTTAACACCTCTGCCACACCTACTTCAGCCCAACAATACCCTTAGCATGCTAATGTGGTTTTCAATCCAACAAACCCTTCATCATCTCAACATATTCCATCCATACCCTCAGTAGAAAACATAGCCTTTCTAACTAAGAAAAATGAAGAAAAAATAGCTCTTGCAGCTTCTATGCTTAACAACTTGAATGCTTTCTTAGTAGGAGATCTCTCGCCCCATCTATTTTAGCAATTGAAATCAATCAAGTGGTCGGAGAAGATATAGAAGAGCTGGATGTATCCTGGAACTTGGCTATGGCAGCATTTCAGGATGAAAAGTTTCGGAAAAAGTATGGTCATCTCATGTCGAATATTCGCATTGGATGTTTAAGAGACAAACTGAGATGCTACAGATGTTACAAGCCGGGACACTTTGCAAGGGATTGTAAGAAGACATCGGTCGGGTATGAGGCTACTCAGGCAGCTGCTGCTAGGAACACTGAAAGATCTATGGTTGCTGTTACACCTACTCAAACTTCAACAAGCCAGGGAGGTACAGGAGTAGAAAGGCTTTGATGGCACTAGAACAATGCGATTTCAATTATGCAGATGTTGTGGCTCACATGGAGTCACTCAAGATCTTTGAAGTTGCAGAAGTCAATCATCAGGCACAAACCAAGGAACCTAAATTACTCTCTCAAACGCTAAACTCTCTTTTATGTTCAGAACATTGTAGAAATAAGAGTGCACAGATGAGAGCGCATAATTTTGCTTTAATCAGTAATTACAATAGTGCCATGTCAAAGTGCATCAGTCTTCGAGAGAACAACAAGATACTTTATGAAAAAATTGATGCACTAAAGGACATAGCTCAGCTCCACTTGGACGTAAATCAACAGAAATGTTGGGTCCATGATTACAAAAACAGACTTAATTTAAAAGCTTTCGAATGTGATTCTGTGAGAGCTAAGCTAGAACTTCTCACTTGTAAGAATCAACAAAATGAGTTAAACTTAAAAAAAATGATACTTCTAGCGACATTGTTGGTAACTTATGTAATGTGCAACTTGCATTCAAAGAAAACAAGGATAAGGGTTTGGGTTATAAATAGGTTCCACCGCCATATAATTATATTTATTCTAGAATGCCCACTACTCAGCAGGATTTAGAAAATTATGATAAAATGATTTATGGCAAACCAAGCGATTATATTCCATGGGAACCTTACAAACCAAAGAATGCCAGACTCGCTGATTTTCTAAAGCCCATGAGTTTAACTACAAACGTGGATTTGGTTAAAAATTATTCAAATGAATCAGCTGGTAAGACATAACAAGAAAAGAAGTCTATGAAAACTTCATAAGAGGAGCACCAAGAAAATGTGTTAAGTTTTGATTCTGTGGACACTATTAACTGTTTTAGTTAATGTGAAGAGTTAGTGACAGTTGAAGAGAAGTCTGAAGTGGATGATGAGCCATATTCAAGTGATGCTAATAATTTGGATGTTTCTCTATGTGCTGAACATGATTTTTACGTTTGGAACTATGTTCAGTCTATGCTTACTGAGACTAAGGGTTTTTCTGACAATATTTCTGATAACATTGCTAAAACTTAAAATTTAGATGATGTGGTTTTTAAGTCTGACTGTGATTATAATCTTTTGTTAGAGGGGTCTAATGCATCTGCTGATGAATTCGAAACACTTGTTTCGAGTGATTCAGACAACTGTTCTAGTATGTTTGAGACCTCAACTGATGCCTCATAGTCCTCTAAATATGAAGAAGTTGAAAATAACACTGTGTCTGATTGTGTGGATGAAATAATTCATGAACAGTTTGATAATCAGACTGCAGATTTTGTTACATCAGATAATGAGCATAGTGTTTCTGAAGATTTAGAACAAGCTTCAAAGTCAGAATCAGATGATAGCCAAACTGTTTTAAAAGAAAATTGCTCATCATTTGACGAACCAGATCCAGCTGATCCCAAAAGCTCGGGCACTGAAGAAAAGGTCTCTTTGGAAACTAATTCTACAGCTAATCCCAAAAGAGCGGAGTCTGAAGAAAACGTTTCTGTAGACACCGATTCAGTAGTTGATTCTCTAAGCTCAATTTTTAAGGAAAAGGTTTCAGAAGAAACAAAGTCTACGTAATCTGCTTCTTTAAAGAAAAGGCGATCATGTAAAAACAAAAGGAAAACCCACCTCAGAAGCTAGCTGAATCTAAGTTGAAGGGGTAAAATTATCGATAGTCACTCTTGTGCTGATGATTGTGGACAGGTTACATCCAAGGTTAAAAATGCACACAAGCAATCAACACTAAGTGGAAAGAAGAGACCTAATCAGCTCCCTAGAATAACACAAGCTCGGCTGAATGTCTTTTTCTCTAAAAGACAAACTTGTCTTAATTGCGGAATTCCAAGGCACATAGCTAGAAATTGTATTCATCGTCCTTTCATGCCTTACTACTCAAGGAACACATTTCACTAGACAGCTACGCATTATCGATCCTAAGGAAATCGATTCACTCAAGCCAAGCCATCTGATGGAGACTAGAATCTAGCAAAGAAAATTAATCAAAAGATTTCAAAGGTAAATAGATTACAGATTCAGGCAGTGAAATCAGAAGTAACATCACCGGAAAATTTTTCAAACAATACAAATTCTAACATTTGGAAACCCAAAGTTCATGCTAGATCTCAGTCTCAGTGTTCACAATCGTCAAAGTCAACATCTTCCTCTCAAACCCCAAATCCTTCTAAAAGTCATATGATCTTTCGTGAGGTTTCGTATACAGACCGTAATGGATAACCTAGATTAACAATGGACTGGGTAACAACATCTAATTAATCCCGCTATGTGTGTAGGAACGGCTATGGAAGGCTACCGTCAGACTTTGGTTCATTGATAGTGGCTGTTCCAGGCACATGAGAGGAGACATTTCCAAATTGAATGATATAAAAATATTCGATGGTGGATTTGTCAACTTTTCGGGAGGTGAAATTGGAAGAATAACAATAAAGGGTACAGTAAAAAATGGGGTTCTTAGCTTCTAGATGTCAATTATGTTTCTGAACTCAAACACAGTCTCTTGAGCGTCTGCAGATATGCGATAAAGGTCTAGAAGTTCTCTTCACCAAAGGTGGATGCATAATTTTGAAGTCAGGGATTGTTATACTGGAGGATTGGTTCTTAATTGAAGCAAAACATCGGGGAAATGCTTACGTGATGACATGAACAAAGCCCCCACTAATCAAGTTACATGTTTGTTCTCAGAGATTACCAAACATGATGCTATGTTGTGGCATCATCGACTAGGTCATCTCAACATGAAGAATCTTAACCGACTAGCAAAAGGAGGATTAGTCAGAAACCTACCAATCAAGGATTTCATGCAGGTCGAAATGTGAATCATATGCACGTGGGAAACAACATCGTAAGCCTCACAAGTCCAAGCTTGTGCACACGACTTCTAAAGTTTTAGAATTGCTTCATATGGATCTTTTTGGTTCCATCAATGTGCTAAGTGTTGGAGGTAAGGCTTACTGCTTTGTCATCATTGATAGTAAAGCATTTTGGATAAATCTTCAAGAGTTTCGGATAAACTTCTAGAATTTCGGATAAACCCTCAAGCATTTCGGATAGATCTTCAAGTGTTTCGGATACTCACCAAGGATTTCAGATAATTAATGTTTCAAGTTGATCAGATTCGAACTAGTGTTCCGAATTGATTATTGTTTCGAATCCTGTTTCGAACACTGTTTCGAATCTTGTTTCAAATACTGTTCCAAGTGGACATTCTTAGATTGGACTATTATTGTTTTCGGATTGTTAACATTTATTAAAAAATAATTAAATCGTTATTTGGTAAATTTAAGAAATGATGAACACAAACGGTGTAATGACTGTTGCGGATCTTGCTAATGCTACTTTGGCTGCCATTTAGACTCAAACTCAAGTGCTGTATCAGGAACTCGATCATATTATAGGCACGTCTACAAAAATTCCAAGGTTGTTCTATGGAGACGATTACTACGAGTGTTTTAGATTTTTTGGATTTGGTTTCGGATTTTTTTTAAACAGCCCTACTGTAAGGCATAGGGACCTAGGGTCTGGAGGTGTATTCGAGATGGACCTCATACCATTATGTATGCTTCGCAAGATGATCCTCTAACTCAGATTCCTAAACTTGAGAATTTCTGAACAGATGATAACCGAAGAACTAAAGACAAGGATGATAAAGCTATGGCAAATCTTACCATGGCTCTTGGTCCAGACATTTCAATCGCCATTAGGAACTGCACGAATGTAAAAGTCGTTTAGGATGTGCTTAAAACCTTTTATAAGGGTAATACAGACATGAAGGCAAGCATGGTGAATATGTTGAATCAACAGTTTAGTTTATTTAACCATATTTATGGTGAAACTGTAGAGAATCATATAAGAAGATTCGTCAAACTGATCTTGCAAATGATAAGTGTCGATATCACCATCACAATCAGTAGGATGAATCATCAACTTCTGAATTTGTTGCCAAAAAACTGGGATGCTAATTTTGTATGAGCAAGTGTACAAAGAATTTGAACGAAGTCACACTTACTGAGCTGATTGCTACAATCAAGTCGTGCGAGATTGATAATCAGCAAAGAGAGCCTAATCATAAGAATTCAATGATTGCTACTGGGATAACTAGTTCTAACAATGCCTTAATGTCTCAGAGTCATCCCAACATAGTTTTCAGTCCGATTCATGGAGTGACAAACAATAACCCGAATGTTGTTTGTGGTCCGATAATACAAGCTCAGCTGCAAGCTCAAAAGACCAACTATGTGTACGGCATGTCACTTCCTACACCACAAGTTGTTGTTAACACCTCTGCCACACCTACTTCAGCCCAACAATACCCTTAGCATGCTAATGTGGTTTTCAATCCAACAAACCCTTCATCATCTCAACATATTCCATCCACACCCTCAGTAGAAAACATAGCCTTTCTAACTAAGAAAAATGAAGAAAAAATAGCTCTTGCAGCTTCTATGCTTAACAACTTGAATGCTTTCTTAGTAGGAGATCTCTCGCCCCATCTATTTTAGCAATTGAAATCAATCAAGTGGTCGGAGAAGATATAGAAGAGCTGGATGTATCCTGGAACTTGGCTATGGCAGCATTTCAGGATGAAAAGTTTCAGAAAAAGTATGGTCATCTCATGTCGAATAATCGCATTGGATGTTTAAGAGACAAACTGAGATGCTACAGATGTTACAAGCCGGGACACTTTGCAAGGGATTGTAAGAAGACATCGGTCGGGTATGAGGCTACTCAGGCAGCTGCTGCTAGGAACACTGAAAGATCTATGGTTGCTGTTACACCTACTAAAACTTCAACAGCCAGGGAGGTAGTAGAAAGGCTTTGATGGCACAGAACAATGCGGTTTCAATTATGCAGATGTTGTGGCTCACATGGAGTCACTCAAGATCTTTGAAGTTGCAGAAGTCAATCATCAGGCACAAACCAAGGAACCTAAATTACTCTCTCAAACGCTAAACTCTCTTTTATGTTCAGAACATTGTAGAAATAAGAGTGCACAGATGAGAGGCATATTTTGCTTTAATCAGTAATTACAATAGTGCCATGTCAAAGTGCATCAGTCTTCGAGAGAACAACAAGATACTTTATGAAAAAATTGATGCACTAAAGGACATAGCTCAGCTCCACTTGGACGTAAATCAACAGAAATGTTGGGTCCATGATTACAAAAACAGACTTAATTTAAAAGCTTTCGAATGTGATTCTGTGAGAGCTAAGCTAGAACTTCTCACTTGTAAGCATCAACAAAATGAGTTAACTTAAAAAAATTGATACTTCTAGCGACATTGTTGGTAACTTATGTAATGTGCAACTTGCATTCAAAGAAAACAAGGATAAGGGTTTGGGTTATAAATAGGTTCCACCTCCATATAATTATATTTATTCTAGAATGCCCACTACTCAGCAGGATTTAGAAAATTATGATAAAATGATTTATGGCAAACCAAGCGATTATATTCCATGGGAACCTTACAAACCAAAGAATGCTAGACTCGCTGATTTTCTAAAGCCCATGAGTTTTACTACAAACGTGGATTTGGTTAAAAATTATTCAAATGAATCAGCTGGTAAGACATAACAAGAAAAGAAGTCTATGAAAACTTCATAAGAGGAGCACCAAGAAAATGTGTTAAGTTTTGATTCTGTGGACACTATTAACTGTTTTAGTTAATGTGAAGAGTAAGTGATAGTTGAAGAGAAGTTGAAGTGGATGATGAGCCATATTCAAGTGATGCTAATAATTTGGATGTTTCTCTATGTGCTGAACATGATTTTTACGTTTGGAACTATGTTCAGTCTATGCTTACTGAGACTAAGGGTTTTTCTGACAATATTTCTGATAACATTGCTAAAACTTAAAAGTTAGATGATGTGGTTTTTAAGTCTGACTGTGATTATAATCTTTTATTAGAGGGGTCTGATGCATCTGCTGATGAATTCGAAACACTTGTTTCGAGTGATTCAGACAACTGTTCTAGTATGTTTGAGACCTCAACTGATGCCTCATAGTCCTCTAAATATGATGAAGTTGAAAATAACACTGTGTCTGATTGTGTGGATGAAATAATTCATGAACAGTTTGATAATTCATGAGCATAGTGTTTCTGAAGATTTAGAACAAGCTTCAAAGTCTGAATCAGATGATAGCCAAACTGTTTTAAACGAAAATTGCTCATCATTTGACGAACCAGATCCAGCTGATCCCAAAAGCTCGGGCACTGAAGAAAAGGTCTCTATGGAAACTAATTCTACAGCTAATCCCAAAAGAGCGGAGTCTGAAGAAAACGTTTCTGTCGAAACTGATTCAGTAGTTGATTCTCTAAGCTCAATTTCTAAGGAAAAGGTTTATGAAGAAACAAAGTCTACGTAATCTGCTTCTTTAAAGAAAAAAGGAAAACCCACCTCAGAAGCTAGCTGAATCTAAGTTGAAGGGGTAAAATTATCGATAGTCACTCTTGTGCTGATGATTGTGGACAGGTTACATCCAAGGTTAAAAACGCACACAAGCAATCAACACTAAGTGGAAAGAAGAGACCTAATCAGCTCCCTAGAATAACACAAGCTAGGCTGAATGTCTTTTTCTATAAAAGACAAACTTGTCTTAATTGTGGAATTCCAAGGCACATAGCTAGAAATTGTATTCATCGTCCTTTCATGCCTTACTACTCAAGGAACAGATTTCATCAGACGGCTACGCATTATCGATCCTAAGGAAATCGATTCACTCAAGCCAAGCCATCTGATGGAGACTAGAATCTAGCAAAGAAAATTAATCAAAAGATTTCAAACGTAAATAGATTACAGATTCAGGCAGTGAAATCAGAAGTAACATCACCGGAAAATTTTTCAAACAATACAAATTCTAAAATTTGGAAACCCAAAGTTCATGCTAGATCTCAGTCTCAGTGTTCACAATCGTCAAAGTCAACATCTTCCTCTCAAACCCCAAATCCTTCTAAAAGTCATATGATCTTTCATGAGGTTTCGTATACAGACCGTAATGGATAACCCAGATTAACAATGGACTGGGTAACAACATCTAATTAATCCCGCTGTGTGTGTAGGAACGGCTATGGAAGGCTACCGTCAGACTTTGGTTCATTGATAATGGCTGTTCCAGGCACATGAGAGGAGACATTTCCAAGTTGAATGATATAAAAATATTCGATGGTGGATTTGTCAACTTTTCGGGAGGTGAAATTGGAAGAATAACAATGAAGGGTACAGTAAAAAATGGGGTTCTCAGCTTCTAGATGTCAATTATGTTTCTGAACTCAAACACAGTCTCTTGAGCGTCTGCAGATATGCGATAAAGGTCTAGAAGTTCTCTTCACCAAAGGTGGATGCATAATTTTGAAGTCAGGGATTGTTATACTAGAGGATTGGTTAATTGAAGCAAAACATCGGGAAAATGCTTACGTGATTGACATGAACAAAGCCCCCACTAATCAAGTTACATGTTTGTTCTCAGAGATTACCAAACATGATGCTATGTTGTGGCATAGTTGATTGGGTCATCTCAACATGAAGAATCTTAACCAACTAGCAAAAGGAGGATTAGTCAGAAACCTACCAATCAAAGATTTCATGCAGGTCGAGGAATGTGAATCATGTGCACGTGGGAAACAGCATCGTAAGCCTCACAAGTCCAAGCTTGTGCACACGACTTCTAAAGTTTTAGAATTGCTTCATATGGATCTTTTTGGTTCCATCAATGTGCTAAGTGTTGGAGGTAAGGCTTACTGCTTTGTCATCACTGATGATTTCTCTCATTTCACTTGCGTGTTTTTTAGAACAAAAGAGTGAGACTACAGGTTTGATCAAGAAATTTGTCACTCTCATGGAAAATCAAGCAAATCAGTGAGTGAAAATTATCGATGCGACAATAAGACGGAGTTTAAAAATGCTGAGATGAATAACTACTGTGTCTTAAAAGGAATTGATTGATGATATAGTGCAGCTTGAACTCCTCAACATAATGAAGTTGCTGAAAAACGAAATCGAACTCTCATTGAAGCGGCTCGAATGATGCTGATAGATTTTGGCCTTCCGTTGATATTTTGGGAAGAAGCAGTGAACACCGCCTCTATCTTCAAAACCATGCGTTGATCAACAAACGTCACATGAGGACTCCTTATGACATAGTCGATGAACAAAAACCCTTTGTACCGCGTTTCTGAACTTTTGTTTGTCCCTGTGTTCTCCTGCGTTGGATGCCAAAGGAAAATTTTAAGCAAGAGGGGATTCATGCTATTTTATCGGCTATGCTATGAACACCACGTATCATGTGTACAACAAAATTAAGAAGTAGATCATCAAGACTTACAATGTGGATTGGCTACAAGAAAAATCCAAAAAACACGTCGATTGGTTATATGATTATTCCTATTTGTTTATGTTGTTTCATATTCTTTCTTATGTGGCTGTTAATGAAGGTGTCTCAAGTACAATGATACTCATTCCCATTGCAATTGAAGATGACGCCGAGCCTTTGCGAGATGAACCCAAGAAACTTACTTTGGACCCACTGGGATTTCACGAAACTGCTGCGGCACAGCCTCAAACTTCACCGATTCAGGAGCCGGTTTCTGAATCTACTACAACAACTACTCCTTTTGATGCAGTTCATAACTCAAAAGCCTCTACACAACAACAACTATGGGACCCTGAAATCCCTAAATCAATTGAGGGGGAGCAAGTTGGGATAGTATCAGGAAGTTTTTGAATTTGCAATCCAACTTGCAAGCTCTTGCTATAACAATTCGACAACGCGTTCAGAAAAGCCACCTTGACGGTGGTGGGTTTGCGGTGTTGCTTGGCTTCACCGCAGGAGACAGGGGCGGTGGTGCTTGACGGTGGTTGTTGGTTGTGGTGGTGGCTTGTGGTAGATGAGGTGGTGCCGGTGTGTGGTGGTGGTGGTAGATGAAGGCAGAGAGAGATGAATGGTTTGTGTGTGTTTGTGTGTGAGTAGAGAAGAGAAGGGTTTTTGTAGAAAAAAAACAAACCTAAAATGAGAAATATACCCTCACATGTTAGGCATGTGAGGGAATTAAACTAGGATAATTAACTTGGTTAGTTAGAAAGGACTGAATCGGCAACAAAAATAAACGTAAAGGTTGTTTTTGACAATTTTAAATATTAAGGATGGAACCTGCAAGTTTGAGGAAACATAAAGGATGTTTTGTGCAATTTACTCTAGTTTTAATGATAAAATTTAACTTGGTTAGTTTTGTGCGGAAAATGACTGAGAAAATGGTTGAACAATGCAAATTGGAAGTGGAAACCTTTCATAATCAGGTTGGATATCTCTCGGATCCATCCGAAGAGCATTACGATTACTTTCAGTCAATGATCGTTGGTTTAAATTCCTTTAAAATCACTCACGCGCAAAAGACCAATCCAGTAATATGCCAAGACACAATTGAAGACTTTTGGTTGTCTGCTAAAGTTAAATGAAGTGGAGGTGATGAGCAGGATCGATTGAAGTTAAAGTGTAGGGAAAAGATATCATTATTAATAGAAGCCAAAGTTCGAGACGTTCTCAAGTTTGAAGATCAACCTAATCATCCAACAACTCTTGATCGAGACAGAGATCGACCCCCCCCCCCCATTGTACCGAAATATCAAATAGCTCTTGTCTGGTCAACGCATCATAAGAAACCTATACTGAAAGAGAAGAACCATCAATAGAAATAGATGAACAACCATGAGAAGAATCACAGTCAATCCCTTATCCTAAAGACAGAGGAAAGAAAATAGCATCACCTAAAAAAGCAACGTCAGGTGATAGCATCTTCAGTTAATCCTGTATACAAAATCTCAAAAGCAAATTTGAAGGTGGTATAACTGTAGAATCCTCAAGTAAACAAAAAGTGATCCCTAGATTAGATCTTCCAGAAAACAGAACCATAGTAGCATACTAATCTCAAAGGAAGAAATCATCTTTCATGAGTATCACCTCAAACACTACTATATAAATGAAGAATAGCTTCTCAGCCCTATGATAATAAAAATGTGCACAGAAAGAGAGTCCAAAGGTAGATACTGCTTTCTTGGAATACTTACAAATCCAATCAAAAGGGTGATAAAAGTGTTAGATCACTTCTTGCCTACTGATTTTGGGAAACACATACAACACAAATATATTGTTCTCAGGAAACAAGGATCGTTTTAAGAGTCAAAGGGTCAAGAGTAACACAAGTATATGTTGGTTTCTTTCTCTAATAAACTATTAGTTTTGGATTAACTTATAGTTTTTATTTTAACACAACAGGGATCGTTTTAAGTGAAAGTTGAATTGTTCGAAAATTGAAGCAAAGAAAACTTCAAAGGGTGGACTATACTCAGTAAAAAAATGGATGTACATTTGATAACATCCTATATTTAAACTCTAGGTCATTAAGTTACCTCATATGTAAAACTAGTGGAAATTCTCTCGCATCATAGAGCGAAAAACATATATGCATTAAAAAAAGTATTAGTTTTAATTACACAAAATTTATTATATTTAATAAATGCAAAGGTAATATAAAAAAAGTAAATATCTAATCTTCATGGTCGTCTGATAGTCGAACTAGATAAAATACAACGAAAGATGTATGTGTATATATATAGTTTTCATTTGGAGTTGGGTAATGGAAGTGGGTAATTGTCTTCCTCCAATGTTACTGATTCAAGCATGTGTGAAAGTTGTTTACAATAGAAAAAATACTTTCTTTTGAATACAAGTTCGTTAAAACCCTAACATAAGTTACAAAAATAAATCTAGTCTGCATCGTCGCCGGTAGGCGAGTGGTACCCATATCTCGCCATCAGTACCGACCCAAGCACATACAAAAGATATTTATGGCACTAAAAAGATACTTTTATTTACGGAACTGTGTTTTAATGAAAAAGGTTGACAAAAGAAAACTTACAACAAAAAAAATAACATGTAGTCTTCATTGTTGTCGGGTACTCGAGGTGAATAATTACACCAAAGTTATCTGTCGAAACACTATCACGCTGGTTTTCAATATTAACGAATGAGTTTGGTCTGTTGTTGCAGCGATTTTGTTTGAATAATATTTATATTTAAGCTTAGATAGACCAAGCGCGCCACAACGATACTTACTAAGTTTTATAAAACATTATATATGGAAATAAACAAATTACGTTACATTGACCGATAACCATAAAAAAGAATGCTGACATCGGTCCTGATTAAACCGATACCCATATTGATGTTGTTGAGTCAATATTGGTTTAGTTCCTTTCATTAGATGTATAAAATATTTTACGACACAAAAACTACATTATGTTGATCATAACTCGGTTTGTTACACTATTGGTACTCTATAGAGTTTAGGATATAAGAAACAGTGTATTTTCAATAAATTCATTAATTAAACAAACGTTGTTTGATGCAACCGAAAATGTGTAGTAATTTTTAATCAATTGAAAATCATAATAATAAATACTAATATTGGGACTAATATTTTCCGATCAATTTCGATTTTGCTCGTCACGATACTGGAAATCGATATAGCCTATGATATATATAAAAAAATACTTAATTAGTGAGATAATTAAAAACTTTAGTTAGTATTAAGAAGGCTATTTGGCAATTATTTTAAAATTAAAAATAAAAACTTCATGTCAAAATGAGAGGTTATATAGTAATTATTAAAGTATAAACAATATAAGCTATACTTATCATCATATCAAATAAAAGATGATAATAATAATAATAACAATAACTTTATAACAAGGCTTCAAAACAAAAAAAAAAACTTAAATTTTTACAAATGGAACGTAACGTATTTAATACACACATACATACATATAATATATATAAATATATATAGCAATAACAATGTGATATTTTTTAATATTAAAATAAGTGCCATAATCTATCACATGATTGTATAATTTACAAGATTAAATGCCATGCGCATTTCATATCACTAAGCTAGTTATGAACGAAGGACAGCTAACTTTTTCGTTTTAAAAGGCCATCCCACCCTATCTATCTGTCTATCTATCTTTCTTTCTTTCTTTCATTGTGTTCGAACAACAATATGAAGAAGGCGAACCATCAATTGCTTGTACTCTTTCTTCTCGTGATCTGTGTCAGATTGCAGATTGCGATGGAAAGTCGAATGTCTTTTAGAACCTAATTCTCGTTCGGGCATGTAATCCTCATTTTTCTCTCCATCGATCGTGAGATATGTTACAACTTCTACTCACATATATTACCTAAAGAGTTTTGCTACACGTACCTTTTTCCGTTTTTACTAAGTGTATCAAATTGCTAAATTAGTTGTTGTATGAGTCGTATCATAATGCGAACATACTTGTACAACTTTTCTATGAGTTGTATAATAGGGGAGATGTTCATATGTAATGGTGTTTAACGGCGGATGCTGGATTAAAGATGACATGAACCCAAAAATCATTTTAAATATATGAATCCGAAAGCAACATTAATATTTGCGTGATGACTCCAAATATGGCCAGTTTGACTTTTACTTTTATTTTTTCATATATTATTATATTATATTTACATTTTAAAAAAGAAATAAAAATAAAAAGAAATAGGAATGTATTCAGAATAATTACATTTGAATTACAAATATTATGTTCATTTTTTACAACCTAAAATTTTTTTGACACACTACATATTTCAAAAAATATAATAAAAAATAAATGGTTAAACGAATTAACTGGTGAACTGTTGGGTTGACAGTACAATGATGTGTCTAGCTAAAGGAATTCGTAGGTTTAACCTCAAAACTAATATGTTTATACAAAATTCCAAACCGCCAAGTTTTAAGTTCATCTGGTGTTTTCGTGTCATTTCAAAACAATCACACCATATTCATATATGCTGCCTCTTATACACGTTGTATTGGCTTTTTCTTAAAAAGAAAATCAATCAAATCATCATGTGTGTGTTCAGTAACATGAATGGGAAGTTTCCAACCTCTTAAAGAACATTCTTTGTCTATGGCATATGCAGATGATAGTTACCTTGGTTTCACACACGAAGCGACTGATTTTACTCCTGAGGAAGAATACGATTACATTGTCGTTGGAGGAGGGACCGCAGGTTGCCCATTAGCCGCCACTTTATCAGAAAAGTATTCTGTATTACTGCTTGAGCGAGGTGGTGTAGCCAGTTCGGACCCTAACATCGTGTACGAAGACAGAATGTTGAACCCCATCTAATATACAAATCCCTTTGATTCCCCTGCTCAAAGCTTTATAATTTAAAGGTAGTAGTGCATGCAATTGTTGAGCGGGTCATCTTCTCCACTTCTCAACCTTTAGGTATGTGCAACCATTATTTATTTTCATGTTCTTTTAGATACCAAGATTGGTTTCTTGTTACAATATAATGAAAGTTTTCATGAATAATATTTTTCAAGTTCTATACATTGTATGCATAGAGATTACAAGCAATTAACATTGAATGTAATAGATAAATATAATAACGCAGTCTTTTTCAAATATATCACTAAGATGCCCCTCAAGTTAGACGTTCATATCAGCATGTAGCGTGAAACGAAGCCTAATAAATTGAGCATATGAGAAACCTTGGTTAGAGCTTTACCACGTGTATGATTCATTTTTTTGCTTTTGAACTTTGTTTTGGTTTTTATAATCTGTTGTTCATGTCTAGTTTTTATGGATATTTTGCATTTGCTATTCCAGACTTTCAGGTTTAAGGATTCTGGTCCGGTGCCTAATTTGTAAAAACTAGAAAAACATTCAAAAAGAAAAATAGAATGATTTGCTTGTTACAAACAGTAATGCTCTAATATCATGATAATATAATCAAAGACAGCCACTTAGGTTATAGGCTAGTGGTTAAGAGGAATTATCTCTTTAATACTTGGGAGGTGTAAGTATTTAATCAAAGAGAATTAAACCAATATTGATAAATAGTGTTGGGAGGTGTAAATATTTAAATGGAAAAATTAGCCGTTCAAAAAAGAATATAATCAAAGAGAATTAAAAAATATTGATAAATAATGTTTTATCATTAATCTACATAAAATAACTTCTAGAAATCTCTTCATATAGATAGATTACACTTAAAAAATCTTTTGAAACACAAGATTACAATTTTTTTTTTCTGAAAGACAAACCACCAATAAATAGATTACAATAAATAGATTACAATAGATGATTAAAGAAGTAAATAATGAAATATAATAATGAATCGTTTCAATATATATATATATATATATATATATTATCTTTCATAGTTTCTTTACCAGCAAACTTATACACCTTTTAATCCTATGTACAAAACCAATTTTATTGTTTTCTTGACAGCTGCAACTGGCGTTAGATACCATGATTCCAATGGAACACGTCACGAAGTGCATGTAAGAACAGGCGGAGAAGTAATTTTGAGTGCCGGAGCTATTGGGAGTCCACAACTGTTGATACTAAGCGGATTAGGGCCAGAGTCATCGCTTTCGTCGCTAAATATTCCAGTTGTTCGTGATCATCCATCTGTCGGACAATTTATGGCTGATCATCCTCGTAATAGCATTAATCTTTTGGTACCGGTTAGATTAACTGATGTAGTAGTTCGTGTTGCCGGGATCACAACAGTGGCCCATATCTGGAGTCTCTTGCATTTCCCCGAGTTACATCTATCATACCTTTCATTCCTTTCTTAAACTTGATTCCACCAGCAAACTTAAGTGTGGTAGTATTTGGAGGAAAGGTCTCAAGACAAAAATCAACTGGCTCGCTGAATCTGATATCGTCTTCTGATGTCACAGTTAGCCCAAGAGTTCGGTTTAATTATTACTCTAACACTGACCTACTCCAATGCCGCAATATTGTTGATGTATTTAGGAAGGTTTTGGAAACTCAAGCTATGGAAGAATATAAGTTTCCCAGCATCAATGCTCCTAGCCGTTTGAGTTTTATTGGCCCATCGGTACCCAAGGATTCCTCTGATGAACAGTCCATTGCGACTTTCTGTCGTGACACATTGGCTACATTTTGGCATCACCATGGCGGATGCGTGGTGAACAAGGTGGTTGATAGCCATTTAAAAGTCTTAGGGGTGGATTTTTACAAGTTGTGGATGCTTCTACATATTTCAACTCACCAGGAACGAATCCTCAGGCAACCACTATGATGTTCAGACCGATACATTGGTGAGAAAATAGTTAATGAAAGAGCAGCATAGGACACTCATTCTTGATATTAAGATGTATTACTAGTTGCTAGTTCCAAGAATAAATGTGTGTTGTTACATTTCTGTTTTCCATTTGCTTTTCTTTGTAATCATGTATAATTCAGCTTATCTATGTGATGAATGTAAAAAATCTTTACACTTTCTACCTTACTTATTTATTTCAAATATTTTGATTGGTGTTAATTGCTGAAGTTATCAAGATGGTTAACCTCTGCTCAATAAAGTCGCAGCACTTTTAGATAAAAAGTAGCTGGAGTGTTATGCAAAAGTTGTACTGTATGAGTATAAAATCATAATCGCTTTAATACTAATTAAATTAAAGCAGAGTTGATCCAATGTTTGTTTTTAAGGGTCAAAGTAAACTTTATTCAATATCTAGGAAGAGGCTAGCGCCAAACTTACAACACCAAAACATACATACAACATTGCAGCCACCAAAAACAGAAACGAAAGAAACATGCAAACAAGAGGCATAGACCAGCCCCAACCTAGCTAGGAAACATCAGAAAAACATTAAAAACAGCAAACGGTTGCCACTCTTCCCATGTAATATAGGTCTCCTTAGCCCGGTTTCTAATCCATAGGTAACTCAACGGTTTTATATCCCCAATCACTTTAGGAACTGAGGACAAATACCGTTGAAAACCATGTCATTTCTCTGCTTCAAGATGCTCCAGATTGTGATTAAAGAGATTGCATGGAAAGCTTTTTTCCTCTTGTGACCACCATGGAAAGATTTGTGACAGTTAAGAATGTCTCTTAAAACTAATGGAAAAGAAGGGTGGAGTTTTACACCACTGCACTATTAATTGCCACACCATATGACCGAATTGACATGATACGAACATATGGTCACAAGTTTTTGTGTATTCCACCAGAAAACACATCCTCATACTGTGCGCTCTAGTTGGAAGCTTCTCTACTCTCCAAACCACTACACAGACCTTTCAGGAGACCCGATTATTCCAAGTAACCACGCAATTTGGCTTCATACGGTTATGGGCCTGAATGACTTTTTTGATACTGTTGACCGAGAACAAGACCCAACACAGATGGCTTGATTAATCGGACATAGCTTGATAATCGAACAGTTTGGCAAAAACTCCACCAAAATTTGACATCTTTGGTCATACAGCGTGCGTTCAATATTCGTCTTGAGATTGTTGTCTTAATGGCCAGAAAGTCTTCTTCTTTGATGAAGGATACTTCATGTTCAACTGCTGGCATGTTGAGATTGACGTATGTGGATGCAGACATGGTGGGTTGAAGATGAATTTTGCTTTTCAAAAACAAGAGGGTTTTAAGGTTTGTAAGTTGGTTTTGAGGTTGAAGGGGAATGTTTGGAGTCCCGGCTTTTGAAATTGTATATATAGGATTTCTGGAGACAAAGATTGTGGGTTGGTTAGTATTTAAGTTGGTTTATGATAAGTTAATTGTGAATTAACTTTATCCAAACCATTTTTAAATTTTTGATATATCTCCAACAAGACAAATTTTAATTAGAGAATACTGCCATATGGTACCTTTTGTCTCTTGTGAGACCATTTTTGAATAAAAGGTCCAATTATATTTCTTCTAATAACCTGACATTACTTGAGTAGTGTATATCCTTCCCTCATTTTCAAAGACAAATTTAACTTCTGATGATGTCTTGTATATTACTCATCAGATATATTTCATTTCTTTGGATTTTCATCATAAAATCATCAGAAACACTTCTTCCCCCTTTTAGAACACAAGGTTTTTTTTTTTGTTTAGATGAGTAAGTAATCGGAAATAGTACTTACTTTTCATTTTTCAATATATTTTTAAGAATAACGTTTCGTCCTTCTCCCTTTTTGTTTTAGAAGTGATAACCACATTTTGAACCAACAACGTTAGCTGCGGTAGCTCCAACATAGATGTTACAACCAGATGCTTCCTATCCAAGTACAAATGCATCCCATCCGCGCCAAGCCGGACTCGTGTGTGCCACTGAGCATAACTTATCAATCTCTTTAAAAACAGGTTGGGGAACATAGAAGAGAGGAGATCTGACCCGAGCCAAATGTCGATCCAGAATGCAATATGTAACCCACAACCCACTTCCCCTTTTATAGACATGGATACATCAATCCCTTTGTCGACACGGGACGACACTATGTTAACTGTAAAACCATGAAAGTAGATCTCTAGGCCATCAATTGATATTTAGGACTAACTTGTCAATTGCTCCATTTAAATAACCCATGTGAAAGAAACAAGGGACACCGTGTCTCTATAAAACCAAGACTGACTCATTTATTTATTGCACTATGGATTATTAAAATGGAGTAATTGGGCTAGTTAGTTTCCGGGCCACCATAAACATAAAGCGGGTTGCTACAATTCGATTTGGATACTGATTGAGACTAGATAATTTGAGTGGGTCTTTAATTTAACTGGTGACATTGGAATATGAGGAGGCCTAAACGAAATAATCTGTGAGGATGTCAATTAGTCGGATAAGGATGTACGACAAGTGTGGGAGGAAGAAATCAAGAAACTATTTTGTAGCCAATAAGCTAGTGATGGAGTGGTAAAAGAAAGGTCTGGTGTTCCAATTGCTTTAGGTTCAATTCATGTCCTTTCCATTAGTTTATGTGGCATATGGTTTGCATTGTCGTGCCTTTAGCTGGGTGCTCATGAGTTTCGACCCTGGTTCGAAGGCGAGTGTATCCAATGAGGTAAATTTCACCAATAGCCCATTGAAGGATTCATCCGCGTCATTGATAAAAAAAAGAAATATTTTTTGTAGTTGGACAAGGATACATTGCGTAAGATTATTTCTGCCTTGTATCATTCAAGAATAGGATATATTATTTTTTTAAAATACCATCAAGAAAATTTTATTATTTTGGGGACGTGAGTGGCAGGGGCAATCGCGGGTAGCCAGCTCCCGGGTTGGATCCCGTGTCAGAACACTGCCGCCACCCCTGCGGGTCGGGCGGGCAGGTTCTTTGAGCGAGCTCCACAACCCGCTCAAACGTTTGTCATTTTCAAGAATTCCGACAGTTATCAAACCGTCATTTGATCACTTTAAAAAAACCAAATTTATACATTTTATATATTTAACTTCCACCCACAATTTAACACACATACTCTCAAATCCTTCATTATTTGAGAACCAAAACCATTTTCACTATCTAAAATGGATTTACAAAAATAAATCCATAGTGCCGGATCCAGCAAACGAGGCGCCCGTTGGAGCTGCGGTGGTGTTTTTGGGGTGAAACGTATATGCCACAACCTTCTACGCCATATATTACTACATAACTCCTTCCACCACCGTATATGTTTGGGCAACAACCAAACTTTTTTTAATATACATCGGTTCGGCTCGATTTCTCCCCGAAAACGACACAAAACTTCGATGCTTTTGCGACGTATAGGAATCCATCTCATTTTGAACAAGTTAATGTTGAACGAGAAATACCACTAAGATCATCTGATAAAGAGATGAAACTTAGATCATATTCCTTCAACGGTCACATTGCTCTAGGCCACCAAGACCTTGAATTTTCCCATTAAAATTCTCAAGAGCTTACCCTGATAACTTCTAGAGACGGTTTGTTTAGAACATTAAGCAACTGGTCATTTCTTCATAATTGCTTCCCCGTGGTCTTTCCATCTAGTGCAACCTCCCTAGATTGACTAGCGCACTTTTGTAGAGCCGAAGGTTCTTTTATTTTTGTCATTCATCAACAAGTAGAATTTCCTGTTAGTACACGGCCAAGCAACAACCACTTCTTCAGCCATTGTGTTTGTTGAGTAATTTTAATTAGGTTTTATTGGGGGATGAAACAACTAATTTGTGAATTGATTGATTTCGACCTGACCAGAAATCTAGGATAGTTAAACAAGGTTTCGTGCGATCAAATTTTCCCTAATTCATCATTAGAAATTTGCATTGAGACGTTCAATTTTCCAGGTTGAGTATAGGTGATATGAAAGGGTTTAATGATAATGGAAATTGGTAGGGAAAGGTTTAACTGTGTGTATTTATTACCGTTAGCCACACAAAAACAATTACTAGGACCATTTCAAAGTTTTAGCCACACATAAGATCAAACAAATATCATGGCATTTTGTAACATTCGGCCACACTAATGTTACAAAATGTGTAACTAAAGGTTTAGAAGAGATGATAACATTAGGTCTTATGAATAAAAATTAATACAATACCATGGTAGTTGGCCGGTAATTATTAATTTTTTCTTTTAATAAGTGGCTAGTAAATTTTAACAGTGAGCATAGAACACTCAATAATTTTTAATTTTCTCTTTTACTAAATGACCAGTAACAATTCTCTTTGGTTATACAAACAAGTATGTGGCTCTATGTATTACCTTTTAGCGACATCATGAAAAACATACATGCTAGTTAGTAACAAGCTCACACATTTTAACTGTGGCTAGTAATTGTCACATTTTATTGAATGTATGGTAAAAGGTTTCCAAAAGATGTGTTTTGGTCACATAATAAAAAAAGCATACAAATACCATGGCAGTTCCTCACATTTGTCCTTCATTTTATAGTTGTGGCTAGTAAATGTCAATATATTTCTAATGTGTACCCAAAGGGAATAAACTGTTACACAATAGTCACATTAATAATAAAAGTGTTTTAAAATCTTATAAATGACCTTTAGCCACACATTATCTAGTAGAAAGTGTAGCTGGCCGATTCAAGGAATTCTGTGGCCATAGGTCATTTTTGAGGTAGTGATATGCAGACTTTCTTTGGTTTTAACTATTCGTATACCAAGACATAACTAAAATATTATTCCATTGTTTCAAGTTTAAAAGTCTAAATAACTTTCATTTAGGTTTCATTAGGATATAGATTCAAAACAATATTAGTTAATCCTTCCGATTTAATTTATTGTTTTGAAAATTTCAACTCGTCATTTATACAATCGTAATTTCTTTGGTATTTGTCATTTGTTTATATGAATTCCTAAACATAAATTAAATATGATTTTTCTTTCCTAATTTATTTAGGTTTATTAAATGTTATTTTAGGTTTAGCGACATGAAAAATTTTTAAAAATATTTTAACATTTTATTAATTAAATACCAATAATTAATCTTCATAATGATATTTTTGCCCCCTTTGTAACTCAATTTAGTATTGCACTATAAGCTTAGAAGGTTATAATTACTTTAATTTTGTTGGAATTCTTTGTAAAGGCATTATCATATAGTAAAGATAACGTTTTCTTTGTAGTTTTATTCTTGATAAAAATGGACTATTGATATGTCATCAAACCATGTTATTGTGATTGCACGATTCAGTATTAGATCAGGGAAAACATCAACCAGTGCAGTAATGATTAAGAAATCAACCAAGAGAACAAAAAGATGGCCAGGAAAGCCAACCAGATATGTGAGAGACCTATATTAAAAAAGAAAGAATAGTAAAGGACTAATCAGAAGCGTGCAACAGATATTGGGGAAAATATTTGCAACGGATGATCTGAGTGGCTTATAATCACTTTTAGATATGTTGGTGGTTACCCGAAAAATTCAATCAGATACAACTCACAACTCGAATCGAGAACAAGAAGTAGTATGCAAATTGATGTGAATTTCATATGAATTAGAATGTGTATAACCAAGAACAATTACCCATCTTGAGGATAGATGCATCTTCAATTAGTTGAAAGTCTTTAAACCAATAAAGCTCTTTGCACACATGGTTAGTTGCACCTGAATCAACTAACCAATAAATATCATCATCCAGCACATAAAATGCTTCAGAAATTAAATTAGTGATACATAATTTGGAACCGAATTATATTTTTCTACAAAATTATAACCATATTTCTTGCATGTGTCACTAGACCTACTTGGATGATTCACCGATTTCAACCACGTTCACAGAAGATGGTCCAGGTTGTTTCCTATCATCATTGACCAACACCGTTACTTGTGCTCTTAAGAACTCTTCAATTTTGAAGTGACTTCGAAGTTTAACCAAACATAATTCTCGTATTGATGTTTGGAATTGTGTTTAAAATCTTTATAGGAATGGGGTAACTTGTCAATATACTTGAAATCGAGATGGATTCATCCATCTTCATTTCATGTTAGGCAAACTGCCCCAAAAATCCTCAATAATTCATTATACTATTCCATGACATGCCTCAAATTAACTCTCTTATAGTTGTTGAAATTACTCACAAGAAACTTCTTACTAAAAGAATCTTCTGCCATATACTTGGCTTCAAAGTATCCCATAGTAATTTCAAATAAAGAATCGCACATATTGTTTAAGTTGTGGCCAAGAAAGATGTAATTGTCATTTTCCTACTTTGATCGCCTATTGATTTGTTCTAGATTACCATCTTCCGGTATCTCTCTGGTATGGGAGTGCTCAACACATACACCCCTTTCAAGGTCGTAAGAAGAAAGTTCATTATCGTCTCCCATCTGCGGAAATCCTACCATTCCAATTTCTCCAGTTTGTCGAATTAGTTTGACGCATCCTTCACTATGCTCGTTTCTCATCTACAATAGGAGTTAATTTGATTTTGTTAGGGAAAATAGGTTTGCAACGGATGATCTAAGAGGCACGTAATCACTTTCATATTAGATTATTTCGGTGGCTCACCCGAGAAATCCAATCGGATACAACTCAAATTAAGAACAAGATGCAGTATCCAACTTGCAAGCTCTTGCTATAACAATTCGACAACGCGTTCAGAAAAGCCACCTAATTGTGAATATTATTAGTCCTGTGACTGCTGGTGTTCGAACCTGTAGTATTTCAGGGACCATTAACACATGTTTACACTCATGCTTCATTTTCCAGATTGAGCCTAAAAGTATTGATGTTGCCTTGAAGGAAGCTGGATAGGTCGATGTGATGCATGAAGAGCTTAACGAGTTTGAAAAGTTGGGTGTTTGGAAGTTGGTGAAGCTGCCTGAAGGAAAACGTGCTCTTGGAACACGTTGGGTCTTCAGAAACAAACAAGATGATACTTGTGTGATTGTGAGAAATAAAGCAAGTTTAGTGGTTCAAGGTTACCGGTAGATAGAAAGTCTAGATTATGACAAGGTGTACGCGTTGATGGCGCGACTAAAAGCCATTCGTATCTTCTTGGCATATGCATCTTACATGGGATTTACTATTTACCCGATGGATGTCAAGACGACATTTCTGTACGGGAAAGTGAAGGAGCAAATTTATGTTGCTCGACCCTTTGGGTTTGTTGATTAAGAGAAACAAGGCTATGCCTACAAGTTAGATAAAGCTTTGTATGGGCTACACCAAGCAACTTGTGCATGGTGTGCAACCTTAACAAAGCATCTACTTGCATATGGATATACTTGGGGGACGATAGATCAAACGATATTCATCAAACGTGTTGACAAGGATCTTATTTTGTTCAGATCTATGTTGATGATAATATCTTCGAGTCAACTAATGAAAATCTATGCAACGAATTCGAAGAAGTGATGAAGAAGAAGTTCGAGATGAGCTCGTTGGGTAAAATGACAATGTTTTGGGTTTGCAACTTCGTTAGAGTAGTCAGGGAATTTTGATTCATCATGGCAAATATATTCAGGACATTCTTGCAAAATTCGACACGACATATTCAAAGTCCATGATCTCCCCATTGCAGAACGGCCTTTGCTCAATGAGGATGTTGAAGGAAGCCAAGTTAATCAGACACTGTACCGATCTATGATTGGTTCATTGATGTACTTGACGGCTAGTCGGGTAGATATTATGTTTGTCGTCTGTCAATGTGCTTGTTATCAGGCTAATCCTAAACTTTCACACATTGCTACCGTTAAACGAATCTTTAGATACCTGAAGGGAGCTCCAAAACTTGGACTTTGGTATCCTAGAGATTCCAACTTTGATATGTTTACTTTTTTTGACAGTAACCTTAGAAGGACATACAAGAATATGAAGTCCACATCAGCTTGATGCCAATACTTGGGAGAAAGACTTATCTTGTGGCAATGCAAGAAGCAACAGACCGTGTCACTCTCGACTGCTGAACATAATACGTTGCAGCATCTGCTTGCTACTCCCAGGTTATTTGGATGCAACACCAGCTTGAAGATTACGGTTTGACTTATCTAAACACTACTATTTATTGTGATGATACCGCTATCCAAATTATCAAAAACCCTGTTTTTCACTCCAAAACCAAGCAAATTGATTCAAAAGTTCATTTTATTTGAGATTGCTATGAAAGAGGACTGACTAAACCTGAACAGATCCATACTGATGCAAATACATCGGATCCTTTTACAAAACCTGTCAGCAACTTGAGATTCAAGGTGCTTGTGGATCTTTTAAAAATGATGTGTTTCACTGACTTAGCGATTAAAAAAATAATAATAAAAAATAAAATAGAATGACTAAATCTAAGCATAAAGTATTCTACTTTTTCACAAATTTAGGGGAAAATATTTGCCGGAAAATGAAATAAATATTCGTGCTAAAGAATTTGATTAACACATGTAAGGTATCGAAGCTGAAAAGTCAAGGATCTACTGCGACGTGTTGATAGGCCTAGCACTCAAAAAGCAAAAAAGGTACCAGGTGATATAAATATAATGAACTATACACCATGTGGGTAACATAACATCGGCGTCTGATTTCACGGTCTTAAATCCTGCGTTGATAGATAACCAACGTCTAAGGTTTCGGGTCTATCTACTAATAAGTTATCTGGGATATTAGGGTTGTCCTTCTGTTGCATCTATATTATATGTAGACCTAGCCACAGTCAGGATATCCTTAAAATAGTCATAAAATGGCTAAAAACCTTAATAGAAAGAGAATCTCACATCATGAGAATTCCGTGTGCTTTTAAAGCTATATTTGTACCTAAAAGGTATGTGCCAAACTGTACTGACCTGTTCACCAACAAGTATGACGTTGTAAAAATGAAAGGATAGAATCAGTATATTCACCTGCTACGATGAGTTGTTGTGCTTACCTTGATTGCGGGGTTATGTCATGGTATCGGAGACGTAGATGTTATAGTATAATTTTACCTTAATCGTACCACAAGGTTGAAAATTGAAGGTTGAGCATTAGGCTTTTGAGGACAAATTTATTGGCAATCACGTTGACCAGTCAAATTAGGCATGTGCTGAAAAGTGTTCCTTAATCAGTTCGAGAAGGATTGGATCCCGTAACAATCTCTTTCATCAATTCTTTACAATTTATATTTTTTTTTGTGTTTGAAAAGGTTGCTCGGTTGGTTGGATCGTTGATTTTGAAAAGGATATGTTAAAGGAAAGTTATTGTTCAGAATAGGCCCACTGATATCGGATAGGCTCACTGATTCGGATAGGACCACTGTTCCGGACCGTGGTTCCGAACTGAGCAAGGCCCACTATTTCGGATCACTATTCTGAATTGGGCCAGGCCTACTATTTCGGATCGGCCGAATTCGAAAAAGTTTATAAAGGCCATTTCGAATCATTCGAGTCACATTTCGAACCAATTTGAGCTTTTTCAGATTCTCTGGACTACTTTTCGAATCGGGTTTCTTGTGCATTTCGGATGGACTTCAGATCTTCAACTTGAATTTCAGATGGGTTTCGGATGATCACCATGCATTTCGGATAATCATCATACATTTCGGATAATCATCATGATTATCCGAAAACTGACAAGATTCTATCCGAAATGCAAATCATTTCGGATAACTGACAAGGGATCCATCTGAATTACTCTTGACCCTTTTGAAATGTTTTGACCTTTTTGACCTGTTTGACCCCTTAGACTTTTTCAAACAGGTCGACCTGTTGACTATTTGACGTGTTAACTAAGTTAACCTAGTTTTAAGAGTAAATTACACAAAACGTCCTTTATGTTTTCTCAAACTTGTAGGTTCCAGCCTTAATTACTAACCAAGTTAATTATCTCAGTTTATTTCCCTCACATGACTAAGATGTGAGGGTATATTCGTCATTTTGTTTCCTTTTCTTATAAAACCCTCAAAAAACACAACATCATCAAAACTAAAAACCCGTTGTTCACCGACCTGTACACAACCTCCTTCGATGACTTATCCCGTAATCTCCGACTACAATGTATTGAACCCATATTTGAACCAACAGCCAAGCGGACCGACCACCATCTTCAACCCAGACAAACCCATCACCATCTGAACCACCAACCAACATGCCACCATCAGAACCCTAGTTGTCGTCGTCATCAAAACAAGCGGCTAGAGGCCACCACCTCCACCTCCGACACCACCTCCTTTGCCACCACTCCACCTCCGACAAACCCCCAAAACCCCCAAATAACTCCGCCATCATCATCTTCAACTGCCACCACCACCACGCCACCGCCACCTGATACATATCACCACCGAGAGAGAGAAAGAAGAGAGAGAGAGATCGTAGAGAGAGAGAAAGAAGAGAAAGAGATCGGTGAGAGAGAGAGGGGACCGTAGAGAGAGAGGGAGCGGCAGGAGACGACGGTGGTGGTGGGTTTTGATGGTGGTGGTGTGATGGCGGTGGTGCTATTGCGGAGGTGGTACGGTGGTGGGTTTGGGGTGGTGCTTGGCTTCGCGGCAGGAGACAGGGGCGGTGGTGCTTGACGGTGGTTGTTGGTTGTGGTGGTGGCAGGTGGTAGATGAGGTGGTGCCGGTGTGTGGTGGTGGTGGTAGATGAAGGCAGAGAGAGATGAATGGTCTGTGTGTGAGTAGAGAAGAAAGGGTTTTTGTAGAAAAAAAAACAAACCTAAAATAACAAATATACCCTCACCTGTTAGGCATGTGAGGGAATTAAACTAGATAATTAACTTGGTTAGTCAGAAAGGACTGAACTGGCAACAAAAATAAACGTAAAGATTGTTTTTGGCAAGTTTTAAACATTAAGGCTGGACCTGCAAGTTTGAGAAAACATAAAGGATGTTTTGTGCAATTTACTCTAGTTTTAATGATAAAATTTAACTTGGTTAGTTTTGTGCGAAAATTACTGAGAAAATGGTTGAACAATGCAAATTGGAAGTGGAAACCTTTCATAATCAGGTTGGATATCTCTCGGATCCATCCGAAGATCATTACGATTACTTTCACTCAATGATCGTTGGTTTAAATTCCTTTAAAATCACTCACGCGCAAAAGACCAATCCAGTAAAATGCCAAGACACAATTGAAGACTTTTGGTTGTCCGCCAAAGTTAAATGAAGTGGAGGTGATGATGCAGGATCGATTGAAGTTAAAGTGTAGGGAAAAGATATCATTATTAATAGAAGCCAAAGTTCGAGACGTTCTTAAGTTTGAAGATCAACCTAGTCATCCAACAACTCTTGATCGAGACAGAGATCGACCCCCCCCCCCACCCCCCCATTGCACCGAAATATCAAATAGCTCTTGTCTGGTCAACTCATCATAAGAAACCTATACTGAAAGAGAAGAACCATCAATAGAAATAGACGAACAACCTTGAGAAGAATCACAGTCAATCCCTTATCCTAAAGACAGAGGAAAGAAAATAGCATCACCTAAAAAAGCAACGTCAGGTGATAGCATCTTCAGTTAATCCTGTATACAAAATCTCAAAAGCAAATTTGAAGGTGGTATAACTGTAGAATCCTCAAGTAAACAAAAAGTGATCCCTAGATTAGATCTTCCAGAAAACAGAACCATAGTAGCATACTAATCTCAAAGGAAGAAATCATCTTTCATGAGTATCACCTCAAACACTACTATATAAATGAAGAAGAGCCTCTCAGCCCTATGATAATAAAAATGTGCACAGAAAGAGAGTCCAAAGGTAGATACTGCTTTCTTGGAATACTTACAAATCCAATCAAAAGGGTGATAAAAGTGTTAGATCACTTCATGCCTACTGATTTTGGGAAACACATACAACACAAATATATTGTTCTCAGGAAACAAGGATCGTTTTAAGGGTCAAAGGGTCAAGAGTAACACAAGTATATGTTGGTTTCTTTCTCTAATAAACTATTAGTTTTGGATTAACTTTATAGTTTTTATTTTAACACAACAGGGATCGTTTTAAGTGAAAAGTTGAATTGTTCGAAAATTGAAGTAGAAGAAAACTTCAAAGGGTGGACTATACTCAGTAAAAAAATAGATGTACATTTGATAACATCCTATATTTAAACTCTAGGTCATTAAGTTACCTCATATGTAAAACTAGTGGAAATTCTCTCGCATCATAGAGCGAAAAACATATATGCATTAAAAAAAAGTATTAGTTTTAATTACACAAAATTTATTATATTTAATAAATGCAAAGGTAATATAAAAAAAGTAAATATCTAATCTTCATAGTCGTCTGATAGTCGAACTAGATAAAATACAACGAAAGATGTATGTGTATATATATAGTTTTCATTTGGAGTTGGGTAATGGAAGTGGGTAATTGTCTTCCTCCAATGTTAAAGTATCCACTTGACGCTCTTTTATTTTTATTTTTATTTTTTTGATCAAAACGTCCTAAAAGTTTTATAAAAGATACGTTGTGTTACATATTGTTTCACAAGAGTCACACAAAGTTTTCACGATCTTTTTAACTCAAACAGATTTAAGTTTTTAGCAGAAAAGAAGAATAAACTAGCATAAATTTGTGCCATCAGCTACTAAAAAAATAGAAGCTTTATAAGAAGAGTAATATGGGACAAAGAAAGATACCCAAAGATGAATGAGAGATAGATAGAGAACCAGTGATCGAGACTCACAAATGCAATTCCAGACTCCTGGTTTATCGGTCCGAACTTCATGTAATTGGAGCCATACTTGGCCAGAAAGAGTTCAATGTAGTGTAGCTCATCGAGAACAACATTTATGATGCCCTTGGACAACGCATGTTTATATTCCTCAATGCTTTTGAGAAGCAAGAGATTTGCGCCAGAGCAATTGTATTTTTTAATTATAAAATCTTTTAGATAAGAACCATCTTGGTATCCTACATTTCAAAATTTGAAGGCAATCTTGGATGAATTTGATCAAGTGTCAACCATGAGGACAAAGTAGCTGTGAAAATTTGAACTACTATGAAAATCATACATAGCCACATAACAAGTACTACTTTAGAGTTCTTATTATGTATCTTCCCTGCAAAATAAAGATCGTAGTTAGTTGTGAAGCAATAGCTTTTAACATACCTTTGTATTATTTTTAAATTGTTTCCAAAAAAGTTAACTTTTTGGTCTTTTATCTCACCCTCACCATTTTCTAAGATTCATAACATCATTTGAAGGTTTAATATGGTTTTTCTTAAGAGCCAAAATGGGTGATATAGTAACTGTTGTTATTTTTTGAATGGAATGGCAGGGCATTTTATTATAATAGGGTTATTTTAGAACTCCAACAACTTTAGTTTAACACTTTTTATAACTGTGGATTTTATTTTTATAAAACAAAACAATGTTTAGTAGATGGGATGACCGGGCACTTTATAATACTAGGGTTATTTTAGAACAATAACTTTGGTATAACCTTTTGTTATAACTGTAGATATTATTTTTATAGAATAAGACAATGCTTGGTAGAAACATTGAATGCCCAACGTTAAATCTCAATCAAGGGTAGACCATGGTATAATCACATAGAGATAATTTGTAGTGGGCAAATGAAGTGGTGTCAATAGGCCCACTTTACGCCCCACAATGCCCCACCCCCATCCCCCGCATGTGTGAAACGAGAAAGAAAAAAAAAAGAATGTGCTGAGCCTTAAAACCCAGGATGATTTTTGAATGGCCCAACAGGAAATTATTAAAAAAATAATAAAAAATAAATATTTGGGTAACTAACGCAATGATCATTACGGTGCATTATACCACTACAACACTTTTGAATTTCAAACCGTATAATGTCCTTTGCTGATTAGGACGTCATATGTCGAATAATACCCAAAGGTGAGACATGAAGGTCAAGCCCCCTACACATAGTCTAAGAGTCAATTGCCCTCGATTAAAAATAAATTTTAGTGTTATTTATATGCTTAAGTCCCGATGACTCCCCATAAAATTATTTTGGTTAAACCCCAACATCAATGGCATTAAAAAAAATATTGGGTGTACCACTATCTGAATATATATTAGTAGGTACCTTCATGAAAGAAGAATGTTGAAACAGGAAACCAGATGACCATTACTATTTTTTTATGAACTGGGCCAGTAAAATTTGGGTTGCCAACACGATGTTCCAGTATATTGCAACTGCGAGTCCAATATATACACATCCACCAACTATTGCAATCCATAATCTCCAGGTAAATGGTCTTAAGAAAGTCCACAGGGCTTGGTTCCATTCATGTCCAGCATGAACAAGCATATATACCTCCGAGCTCAGATAGGGGAACTTAAAATCAATATCTTGAGTTCTACTGGCACGCACAGTGACATCGCCAGCTACTACTTCACAACTCTTCAAACAAAAATATATGAAATATTTAGGTTATAAAGTTTTAATAAATGTTATTATTAGTTTTTGACCCTTATGTTGCTTTCTTTCTATAGTTTCACATACATTTGTTTTAGTTTACAGGAACCAAAAATGATATCTGATACATAAGCTTACAATTCAACATTATGAAGCAAACATTGGACCGTGTAATGTATTATGTTTGTAATTATCTCTTCCATATTCAGAGGAAGAGTACTATTATAACTCCCTATATTGGGGATTGATTGTGTATGACGGAGAATCGATTCATTTAATACCATGCCGATTGTAAGGGCAATATAACCACAAATCCTAGCCACTGTCATGAAAGAAATCATCACCAATCCAAAAGCCGTTTGAGCATGCCTCCCGCCTTAGTGATCAAAGCCATGACTGGTGAAACATTGAAGATCCCTTCTGTCAACCTTCACCCCTTTTATGCGGTTTTGTGCATTAAGGGTATAGCCTGATGCCCTGATCTCTAATTTTCTGAGAACCCTTTAAGTTCTTTCATGTTGTTCTAATGCGACTATGTTAATTTATTAATATTTCCATTTGTGACTTTGAGAATTAATTCAAATAAGCAATCATATTTCTATATTCTCCTGGTATTTGGTCTTCTTGATAATCCAAGTGAAAGCTTACTGTTGAACAGGCGGCCAAAAAACAAACAGTTTTTTTTTCCACTCACTGAACTCAATACTTGGTATGTAAGTTTCACATGGTCATTCTGTACTTTAACCAAAAATAAACAAAAAAAGATTTCACATAAATATTGTTAGAAAATTGTACCTTTCCTTTAATTTGTTGTAGAAGTTGATCATATGTACCATTACTTTCCCCTTTATCATTAACGAAGGGTTTGAAGACAGGTTGAATACTGAAAGGTAACAAATGTAATGCATAGCAGAATATGGCTATGGAGAATCCACCTTCAACTTTCGAATGTTTGTTGACTTTTACGAACTCAGTAAAGCCTTTTTTCTTAGGCACCCAAACAACTAATGTTTGACATGGAACCTTTCCTTTTCTTGGTTATGTTCCATTCTGATCCTATAATGCCTTTTATAGGCATAAAGATGGAAAGCACCCAAATTTAGTATGGTAAAAAAGTGAATAGTTAACATACTATTATATGATTAACAGACTTAATAGTAAGTACATTAACTACAGGTTTCCACATGGAACATCGTTGTATGACTTTTAAATGACATCATGTTTCATTTACTGTGAATTCGTTGATGGTTAAATGACAACATATCTATCGAAATTAAAACAAACAATAAGGGCGTGATAATGGACTTAAATGACAACATATCTATGCGTGTGTATGCTTTGACCTTGGTGTTAAGGTGTTAAGTTGTGATTGGGTGTGATAAAGTAAATTATGATGGAATGTGATGGGTAATGGCCATGCCTTCCACCCTTATATTCATTACCGACATGGTTATTGAAATTAGAGACCATAAATTATTTGCATCCACATCTAATTAACAATAGTTATATAACGAATATAGGATGACTACCAATGGCACATACCCGTCCTGAATTACCGAGCGACTTTTCTGTTCACCAATAAAATAAAAAATATAAATTAAATAAATTAGTTGTTAATCACCGACCGAGCTTTGCTCGTGGTTAAACCAACATTTACCAACAAACAAGTTTCGTGGCGACATATAGGATGTTGCCGCTATTGTGACTTTTTCTTCTAGTGTTTGCTTTGTATATCTAAAGAGACGGGTAGTTAGAGTGTTCAAATAACAAGAACAAGAATTAAAGATAACAATAGAAGAGCTAACTTATAGATTGTATTATAATTTCATTTCTCACAAGTTCATCACCTACCCCTTGGAACATTGTCAAAGGACAAACAACTAGGGGCCTGCAAAAAAAATCTGAATAAACCGAATATTTTCATATCCAAAATCCGGATAGCAGAATTTTCGGAGACGGATTCAGATAGTGAAATAAGCTATCTGAAATTTTCTAATATCTAAATTTTCAGATATCTGGTTTTGACACCCCTGTGAACAACTACATAACTTGTAGAAAACCAAGCCTTAGTCCCAACAGATAGGTTCTACAAAGGAAACTCAATTCCAAATAATTATCCACACCTTGAATAATTATCTTTTAGTATGACCTTTTAGATATATTCAGAAATCTCATCAATCATAAGCATATGTCGTTTGACTTGCCATTCCTGTTAAGCTAAGCTGGATGGTAGAGATGTTGTCTCTTGTAAAGATACCAATAATCAAATCCTTGAATGAGTTGGATCAGGACTAATTTGGTTTGATTTAGAAGTAATTTTGTTGTAACATTCACCCTTCCTATATATATATACAAGGTTAGGTTCATTTATAAACAACCCTTTTGATTATAAACACTAAAGAACAAATCCTAACCCATAATTATTAATACAAAAGTGTTAACATAAGTGTAAATCAATGGCCTATATTTGATAAATGAAAATAAACTAGTGTATTTATCAGTCTTCCGTACTTGTCTTCAAATTTAAGTTGCCTTGCATTGCATGCATTGGTGGCTTCAACTTAGGTCTTCATGCAATCCATGTTGGACTACTTGCATATTCCTAAACCATCTAGTACAATAATTTATATCTAACAAATCTATACACTTCAAGACCTAACGGTGTTAGTCCGTCACTATATTTAAGGAAAGAGATTATGATTACATTCCTGTTTTCAATCGTTGGTTGGTGTGGGGCTGGATACATTAAGGATAAGATTTTCTTCTACTAAGAACGTCGCTTTTCACACAAATTGTAACTCCAATGTGTGACAATCCGATCTTCTCCTTTATCTAATTATAGCTCCACACGGATTGAGCACAGCCGGTTACGGATTCGATCACCTCCCTTTTATTGAATTACACAACTCCACAAAGATTGATCACCTCCTTTCATACAGATTGCAATCCCTTCTTGATCGTTTTGTTCTCGATCTTGATCTTCTGGCTAGCTTGAGCTTGTTGCTCGATCATCCTCGTTGGTTGTCTACCAATCTCTAATACTTGAAATTAATTGGATCGAGCAACAAGATATTTTGTTTTAAATCACTACGACTTTCTTATATTAATATACCAAACCCGAAAACAAGAACTCCCCAAGATGTACAATAATGACCTACACCATCTTTTTATACTAAACAAACCTTGCTACACAATGTAACTTAATTGACTCCAAAATTATTTTGAATCCTCAATAACAATAAACAATTAATAAACAAATCACTATTAATTTAAGCTTAATCAACCTTTATCTTCAAACCCTTATATTTTGTCTCAATTTCAACTCCTATTGGCTCACCCAATCTTTATCCTACTCCTTTTTTTCACAGTTATCTGCCAACATTTACAACAGTTATCCGTAATTCGTCAGTAAAGTTGTTTTCCTTCTTGTTAACATCTGTCAGTAATGTGTTGCAAAAGAAAAGTACCCAATTTAAAAAATACAATGGCTTTTAGTGTCGGTAATCCGTTGACCACCCTAATTACCGATGGATTAACGAGTGTATGACCGTAGTTGATACTCCTATATTTTGAAGTGCATATACCATTCTATGTCACTATATTATAAAGTTTTATTCAAACGTTTTCAACACTCAGAATTTCTTCCTAAAGTAATAACATACCTGTACATACATAGATGTTTCCATCATGACCTTTCCCTTGGATAGGATGTCTCCTTTTGACCACTCTAGAAGCCGTCGCAAAATCAGCATCACTAATAATTGAAACAAAGAAAACAAGGAAAACAAGGGAACCAATGAGTTTTTTGTCTTCCATAAAAATGCTGTTTTGAGCCACCCATATGATAGTTTATATAGAGGTTGCTTGGATGGAAAAATATAGAAGAGTAGAATACCTTAAAATATGTTTTGAAAGATAAAAAATTTTACGTGAGTTGTTTTATAGAAGTATGAAGACGGTGATTTTCGGGGCAAGTTCCAGGCTCGTATTACTTCCAAACCTGGATAGTTGTTTTCAAGAAGCTAACACATAGAAAATTACGTATACAAGTATGGTAGACATGCATAGACGTTAACGAGGAGTAGCATTGCAATTTACGTATCATATATATCTAAAGAGATGAAAATACAAAAAGAAATGAAACTAACTTAGAATAATATAGGCTAGGAAGAAGGCTGCATGTCTCATGTTCAAATCAGATCCCAACAGGGTTTTAACACCATAATCATTCATGCGGTGGGTTTTCTCTAGAACTAGATATCGTGGACTTGGGTTACCCAACAATTTATTTGATTGCGGGGTGGATGTGGTCGCCTTTTGCTATTAGATAACCCCAGATAGCCGGGCTTCTATTCGTTGGCCGTTCAAAAAAACTAATGAGCTACCTGTTGCCGCCAAATAGCATATTGGTATAGTTGTACTAGGTGTTTGTCCTTACAAAATGGTGTGATTTCAAGTCCCACAAAGTAGACAATAAGGGATTTGGAAGTAAATTTCAGGAGGTGTGTGTTAGCGGTTCAAAAAAATGTTCTACACTCCACCTATATATCACATAGCTTTGCACTTACAAGGACCAATACTATTTTTATTAAAAAAAAAACACCAAACCACTAGATCACTAGTTATTGATAATTTACTACTATATAGTTGTTAATATTCTTGACACAACACTTCCTATAAATCTCACAAGTATATTATATACCCTTGAATCAAAATTTGTTAAGGCTACTCATGGCGTGAAGTGATGGATGAATCGTGGTAGCGTGGTGGCGCGATCATGGTGGTGATGGTGATTGTCTTGGTGGTGGTCACAGTAGTGGTGGGTGATATAGCCGTTGTTAAACGCTCTTATAAGTGTTAGAAAAAAAAAACACATTTGAACACTATATGTATGCCAAATCTTAAACATTTTTAACAAAAAAAAACATTTTGAATACCATGACTCGATCACTAAATAACCTCACAAATAATAAAACAATAATAATAATAATATAATAATAATAATAATAATAATAATAATAATAATAATAATAATAATAATATAATAATAATAATAATATAATACCAAAATGGAGGGTTAAAAAATAGCCTGGAGGTTCATGTAAATGGAGGCTAACCCAACAGATATTTTTATCAAGACGAAATGTTACCAAACCAATTGTTTCCAAGCCAACCGTTTCCAAACCAATATCCATTATTTTACACCCAACCCAACAAGCCTACACCCAATAACTTATCGACCATTTCGCGTGTTGTGAACCTACCCCCAATACCAAAACTTACCATTCGTAACCCAACTTGTGATTTACCTCCCAACTCAAACGAAGAAGAACAAGAAGAGCCCAACAAGAGTTTGAAGAAGAAGATGACCAAGTAGTAGAAGTGCAACATAGTCTCGAATATGGCTAGAAAACAATCAAACACGAGGGGCATCAGTCAAAAGACATGTTTTGGTGTGAAGTTATTGCACATTTTGGAAAGCTACTTATTGGATCTAGCCAAAACATGGATTAAGTCACTTCGAAGTGGATAGATTAAAATAGATAAATAAGTTAATCCAATGCATTCTACATATAAAATGTATTTTTTTACTTATATTAGTTTGTCACTTTATTTATTAAAATGTAAATATTAATTATTTTATTTCAACAATGTAGACTCACCATTGGTCAAGTGGATTAGATGAGACGGAGATCATCAAGGCCTGCCATAAAAGAGTAACATAAAACCTACAATAAGAAATCTTGTCCCCATTTGTAGTTACGAGGGATTGTAAAATTTCATTACCAAATGGGTTTCTATTCCATTAATGGATCTTCAAGGCTTAAGGTAGCCGTGCTCATTCCAAAGACCAATAAAACATCCTAGTTAGGAAATTACACAACCTCAATGGATGTGTTATCAAGCAACATGCCCAAATTAGTTTAAATGACGACCCAATCAACACAACACGACAAGGCTGCAATGGAGGAAAAGTGTATAGTCGTCAAAAAGCAAAGGAAAGGTAGGTTTGGTGGATGTCCTCTCCAAATACAAGGTGGCAAAAATGACGGAAATAGTGGACAATAGAGAATGAGAAATTTGTGTGAAGTAGGGTTGGGACTCTAACTTTTAGGTTATTTATTTTTATTTTTAATGCACTTTTTTAATTTTAATGTAAATGTGTTTCTAATTTATTTGTCTTCATATTTTTATGTATTTTTAAAATGTTGGTTTTTAGTTTATTTTATATTTTATTTAAAAAGAATTTTAGTGATAGAAGTGGTTTACTAATGGGTGGTGTAAGTAATTTAATGATGATATGATGGAATTGAAGGAAATGAGGTGGTACATTGTGATTGGATGGTTGTTTAGTGATGGAGTGATGGGTATCCCTTCGTCTCTAATATGCACGAAGTTTAGAGGCTACATAGTCCATAGGGGTACTAGTTTGAAATGGGCATGGATTCCCCATAGTAGTATTGGAAAGGAGATGTGGATATTTAAAATGGATTGGCTACAAAGTGACTTCCATTGGATTTATGCATGTTCCAAAAACAAAACGATAATCAGCAGAACCACTATCACACACATCAAAGTAATAAAATCAATAAACGATAATTAACATGGTTCAAATTCGGTGTAAATCTACATCTATAGTCGCAACTAGAATTTCTTATTAGCTTAGTTCAAGTTATAATTTGTAACACCCCAAATTTTTATTTGTCTAGTTATATATATGTTGTTAGAAGATACCACAAGTAGTAACTAGAAACATGACCATAGTTAGGGTATAAGTTAAAATGAGTTAAATATAAGTGTTTATGCTAGAGGGGCCACAAGAGGTAATAGAAGAAAGTTCAGTTTTAAACATAAAAATTACACACACCACACACATCAAGTGTGTGTGGTGACCAGAACAAGGCCAGGGGAAGAAGAAAAAACCCCATCTTTACAAAATCAGGAGAATCAAGAAGAAATTCAAGGCCTCTCTCTCTGCATGAACACTTAATGATAATCATCTCAACTAGTCTAACAAGAGTTAAGTTAAATTTTGTGATTTGTTGAAGTTTCATAAGTGGGTTATGAACAATCTATGAAAATTAGATAATATTAGTATGAATAATTGATATAATCACTATATAGAAGATGAAATGTGCTTGAATTTTTGATTATTTTGATGATTATGATGAAACCCATTTGTGATAGAACTAGAATGATGGTCATGTTAGTGTAATTCTATGGTGTTAATGTAAAAAAATTTAATGTAGTAGAACATTAGTAGATGGATGTGTGCTAGATGATGACCATTGTGTGAATTTGATCGATTATGAAAGTTTATGTGATGAAGAAGGAAGAATGTGCATAGAATACTTGTACTTTATGCTTTGATCTTGGTACGCACACCAAGAGTTTGATGAAAATGTTTAGAATAGACGTTTTTAATGTGATTTCAATGATCAAATGTAATTAAAGTACTAATTGGCTCATGTCAAGAATGTGAAGAATTACTATATATCTATGTCAAGAAAAGAATGAGTTGAAAACATAGGATTTAAGCATGTTAAATTTGATATTTTAGGAGTGAAAGAAGAAGGTACGAGCAATACCGGATCACTATCAAAACGGGACAAAGGTAAGTTCTTATAATTACAAGTACTAGTAGTTATAATGTTTATGTTACATATTTATGTAAAGAATATAAATTTTGCTTTGGTTACATGAAAATACATGGAAGTTCAATTCGTGCATATGAGTCGAATAAGTAAGAATGACATATGTATGTATTGGGAATTGGGCTCGAACCGGAATTAGAAGTTTGAAGGAATTTGACATCAAAACCCGCTAGAGAGTATATTTGAATGAATGTTAATGAACAATTATTATCGTGATCGATAGAAGCTTGAATTCGATTATTGGTATGGTTGTAGGAAGATCATCATGTTAGGTGGCGCCAAGTTGAAACGAACACATCATCCGCATATGACGTTTCAGCATTTCATGTTCATACAGGTCAAAACATTTAGTAAATTATGTTTAAAACTTATGTTAGTATGTTATTTACTAGTAAATTTTTAAGTAATCATATTTCGCTTGTAAACATTGGGTTTTACATGTTAATGAATGGCAAAACTTTTGTTAAATGTTCATACGGTTGAAAGATGCATTAACTTTAACCTCGTGTATGAATGGTTGTTTCAAGTTGGTATCAGAGCCGAGGTTTGAGAGATTCGAGCTTGGATAGGAAGGCTCGAACTCAAACCGAAAGCTCTCACAAAGGTTGTGTTCGCTCCAAGTCGCAAAAGGAAGTAAGTATGCAATGATTTTAATAAGTTCATGTTTAAATGGGTTTTCTTACGGGAAGAGTTGTAAAGAATTGAAAAAAAAATTATTAGTAAAGGGTGTTTTTGGAAGTCGTGGGGCAGGTTTTACTGAACGAGACTCGAAACGGGTCAAACGGGCTGAAAAACATGAAACAACAGCGTTTTTGTGCTAGAGGTGGCGTCGCCGATGCGGCTTTGTGCCGTTGCCGCAACATCTAGGGTGTCAAACCCAGCGACGCCCTAAAACACTGTCGACGCAAATTTTTACCCGATGCTAAAAAGTAAGAGGCGTCACCGACGCTGCTTGGCCCGTCGCCGACGCTATCCGTGTAACAAGAATGGTTGTTTTTTGTTGCCTTTTGCGTTGTTAACTTTCACACCCCCGAAAGCCCGTCCAAAAGCTCCATTAAACTTCTGAAACACACCGTAAGGGTTATTAGGACCTGTAAAAGTATTTAATCTCGTCAAGTTAAAGTGTCTTGCAATGTAAATGTGTTCGATTAGAAAGTCACCAAATTTTATCGGATTCATTGACCATATGGTAAAAAGTATGATGTGGTCGTGAGAGACTATTAATACCTAAGATGAAATACCTAAGATGAACGGAAGGAAAGTCACGAAAATTCAGAACGTTGGGTTGAATTAAGTATGTTAAAAAGAAGAATGATAAAAGTATGCGTAAGAATAAAATTTTAAAAAAGTATTAAAAAAACTATGTTTATTATTATATTATTAAAATACTATTTATTTCATTCTACCTGGTTCTATTCCGTGTAATTTAATAGTAAAAGTATTAAAAAACTATATATATTATTATATTAGTAAAACACTATTCATTTCTTTCTAAAATTAATATATGTATAATTAATAATATGTATAATAGTAAAAGTATAAAAAACTATATATATTATTATATTATTAAAACACTATTCATTTCTTTCTAAAATTAATATATGTAATTCTATTCCGTGTAATTTAATAGTAAAAATATTAAAAAATATATATATTATTATATTAGTAAAACACTATTTATTTCTTTCTAAATTAAAGTATAAAATATATATAATATGTATAATAGTAAAGTATAAAAACTATATATATTATTATATTAGTAAACACTATTTATTTCTTTCTAAAATTAATATGTATAAAAATATATAATATATTATATAGTAAAGTTAAAAAATTATTATTTATATAGTAAACACTATTTATTTCTTTCTAAAATTAATATATGTAAATTTAATAGTAAAAGTATTAAAAACTATATATGTTATTATATTAGTAAAAGAATGAATAAGAAGTGGTATTGATCTAGAATGTTTTTGTAGATGTCAGATGGGTATGTGTGATTCTTTTAAACTAACTGTATTGTATAAGCAAGGTAAGTTTATGTGTTTGAGGAGGATGATCCGAGGATGTGGTTTAGGATGAATACCAAGCTCGTAATTAGACAGATGGACCCCAGGTACACAATATTAATATATATGCGTACTGGTGTAAAAAAACTCCTCAGGGAGGGTAAATATTAAACAAAAGACAATGATATTGTCTTGGTAAGGTTTTAAAGATGTTGCACAAACTGAAACCCACTTCTTCGGACATAAGGTGATGATTACATAAAGGCATGAAGCTAGTATGTGGATTGCGCGCCTGGCCAAGTATGCAAAAAGTATATGACATTCGTAAGACCATGATAATCATCACAAGTGTGTCCGGTCGAATTGGAAAGTAGGTTGAAGTGTGGATAAAAGAAGTCGTAAGACTATTAAATGCGAAGTATTCTATGCGAATGAAAAAGTTTGAATCCGTAGATAAGTGCGGATCAAACATTTAAGAAAGAATGGTACGAATGAATAGTTTGAATCCGTAGGTAAGTACGGATCAAACATATAAGAAAGAAAGGTACGAATGAAAAAGTTTGAATCCGTAGGTAAGTACGGATCAAACATATAAGAAAGAAAGGTACGAAAGAAAAGTTTGAATTCGTAGTTGATGTACGGATTAAACTAATAAGAATGGAACATAATAATGAAAGGTAAAATCTTTAAGCAAATGCGGAATCAAACATATAAAGTCATAGATAAGAATGAAAAGACTTGAGTCCATAAGTATCTGCGAACCAAATACGTAAGAACAAAAGGTGGAATGCATAAATAACTGGGAATGGGTAAGAGTGAGGGAGGGAATGTGTTTCTTTCTCTTATTAAGGTAGGTATAAATCTTGTAAGTATGTGGTGCCGATAGCTTTGTCGTGTCAGGTAGGTCACTTGACTAACATAAATGCATATATACATATGGTGACTTACGAGCAAGCGAGGGATGGTTTGTGTTTAAAAAAGAGAATAAAATTAACGTATCTAAATATGTAATGACGGTTTAACATTGTTAGAGTCAAATGGGTTATATGAGTAAGTGCAATGACAACATGATGACAAGACAGATGAAGCGAAATTTCACATAAACAAAATTTCGTAAGGAACATATAAAAAGTCAACTCATGAAAGTTGGGGTGAATGAAGGGTTACGACCCAGAGAATGGCATAAGTATGGATGAGGAAGAAAAGTTGTCCACGAACTGCTAAAAAGGTAAAGTGGTGTATTATCAGTATGTTTGAATTGAAAATAAGTACAACACATGATCCAACACATGTATACAATAAGTAATATATGGCAGATTGACCATGAAAAGTCAAACTGCAGAAATTGGCATATAATTGATGAACTTCAAGAGAAGTACTTAAGAAACGAAGTGTGCAATGTAGTATACCAAATAAATAAGAAATTTGTGAAAGAAATATAGGTAAGTTAACACCGAATACAATGAATATCTAAAGGAAAATAGTATGTTAAAGAATGGTTGCATATTGACCCGTCATAAACGGGTTAAACGAATGAAAATGATATGTTAAGGAACGGTCAGGTATTGACCCGTTACGAACGGGTCAAACGAATTATGTTTTAAAAAGAATTTAGTAAGGGCTAGTATGTAAATAAGAAGATTTGAAAAATGCCATGTTTAAGGGAAAACTGAATGAAATGTACTAACACCTAATTTGTAAATGAGTATGATCAAACTATTGGTGTGATAAAACCAGTAGAGATGGAGAAAAGATGAACACATACGGAAGCTCATCGCATGCATGGACAAGGTCAGTCTAGTCTTTGACACGCGCTCATGAAGGGGCGGATTGAACCGGGACACGGACCGTTGTTTATGTAAATAATAAGGTTAGTAAAGTATTTGACTTGTGAATGTTAAATAGAAAGTTATAGACGGAATAATGTTTCCATACGAACAAATGGTAACACAAGTATGACGTGGTTTGGAAGGTTTGACTATTAGAGGTCAAGAAAAGAACGAAATTCTTAGTTCAAACTCAATGTCATTAATCAAGGCGTAGGCGCGTATAGTAAGTAATGTAAAAAAAAACAAAAACAAATCTTGGTGACCTGCATGAAACAACACGGAGTTTAGCCTAGGAATGTACTTAGTACCATGTAACGGTAACTAACCTAAGACGATGTTAAACTCTCAAGACAAGTATGAATGACTAAGAAGGAAATAATGTTTGGGCTGTGATAACTATACCTAAGATGAAATGTCTAAGTGAAGTTAGGATGTGAGATTGTAGGAAAGACTTGACATATATGAATGAAATATGATAATGATGTAACTAATAGTAAACTAACTTGAAGATTGTGTTATAGATGGAACTCGTACATGAATTCAGGTTGAAAATATATTTTTTGGAAAGGATTATGCTATTGGGGCTTGTATAGTGTGCTTGAATGGGTGATACTCGCCATATGTTATATACTTACTCAAATGCGATTAAGAAGTGAATGTACGCTAAAAGTAAAGCATATGAACTTGCTAGTGAATGATGATGTTAATTGAATAACCTTATATGTGGTTGTCAAATGTAAGATAATGGAGACATTAGCATGTGTAAAATTGATTATATGTATTTGTGTATGTAATTAGGTGATTACATGGTTGTATGTATTTCACTAAATGGGTACGAAATGTTTATGGTGCCATTAGCATAACCGGCTACATTGATATACACATATATTCCTAAGCTGGAAGTTTGCATACTTGATTATTGACTTTTCAAAAAAAAAAAAAAAAAAAAAAAAATCAATGAGTAGGAGAATAGCATGATTAGAAATCCTAATATGATTGTAAAAATAGAAGGATTGAATGATGCATGATGGATCCTTATATGTTAATCTTGATGATATGTTAAATTGTGTGAATTGGGAATGATGCATTGTTGAAAATGTGCGATGTGCTTGTGACAAATGATAAGTGAAAGACAAATGCGAGATATGAACTGGATATGATATGTGATATATAAAAATCTTGTGTGCTAACGAGAATGTGAATGTGATGACATGTAAGGATAAGGATAATATCAAGATGACACAAGCACGGAAGGCAACTGGGTCAAAAGAAGGTGAGGAAGCGATCACGAATATGGATGCTTAATTTAAGTGACTATCGATCTCGCTTTTTATTTTGTTTAGATAAAGTTATTTGTATTTGATCAATTGAAATCAAGTAAGGATGTACAAATAAGGAAATTGCTAGGATGAGAATGGTTGTAATGGTCGCTCAATGTCAATCCGGTGAAACCTTAACATAGGGGCAAATGGGTCAAAAACTTTTAGTAGAAAGATTTAGCCGAAGAACATGTGGATTGGATTGAGAATGGTATGGAATGAATTGAGAACTTGAATAATGATTTATTTCACGTGTTAGAATCCCCAGAACACACGGTTAGTGAGTAGAAATAACAAAACACAAAATCAGCGTTTAAGCTGTAGAGGAGGTGTGGTATATGTAAGAACAAAAGAAGAGAAGAAGAAGAAGACCGCCTATTATAGTACGACGTTTAAAGGAAACTAAGTGAATGGTATGCACGGGATGTAATTTAGTTTGTAAACCATAGTTAAATGAAGTAAGAAATGAGGGTATGTGTAAACTAGTATGTAAAAGAATCATAACCGGTGGCAATAAAAAGCTCATTCGCAACAAGGCTTTTAGACAAGTTTTTGGTCCTATGTCAACACCGGAAAGGATCGGATCTTACATGGGAACCCAAGGACGAATGCGCGAGCACTACTCGGAGTTATTCAGTATATACGTAGGTTTCAAGGACGAAACCTTCTTTAAGGGGGTAGACATATAACACCTCAAAATGCATATATGTGATGATTTTTAGTTTTTTATTTAGAAGGTTATTAAAGTCTTAATTTTTACGGGAAGTATTGCGAGTGGGGGTAATTAACATAGTTAACTACTAAGGTTATCTTAGTTTTGTTAGGATTGTGACATTATAAGTTAAAGTAAAGAAACAATGGCTAAGATAGTGTTGGGACATTAGTTTGACATGTCATAAAATAAAAGGGTTGGAAATGTAAAGTGGATAAAACTTGGTGTTATAACAAAAAGTGTAGTGTGTATATGTGTGTGGGTTGCAAGAAAGAGAGCAGGAGAGGAGAGAACTCTTCTCCTCCAACAAACAGCAAGATTCAGCAAAATTGGATGGGTTCTAGGGCAAAAAAATTTACGGAGGATGAAATGCGAAAATTCTACCTGGCCTTATTTTGTATGTACGCAGGTTTCGGGGACGAAACCTCCCATAAGGAGGGTGACTTGTAACACCCAAATTTTTATTATGTCTAGTTATATATATGTTATTAGAAGATACCATAAGTAGTAACTAGAAATATGACCATAGTTAGTGTATAAGTTAAAATGAGCTAAATATAAGTGTTCATACTAGAGGGGCCAAAAGAGGTAATAGAAGAAAGTTCAGTTTTATAAACAAAAAAAATTACACACACACACACACATCAAGTGTGTGTGGCGACCAGAACAAGGCCAGGGGAAGAAGAAAAACCCATCTTTACAAAATCAGGAGAATCAAGAAGAAATTCAAGGCCTCTTTCTCTGCATGAACACTTAATGATAATCATCTCAACTAGTCTAACAAGAGGTAAGTTAAATTTTGTGATTTGTTGAAGTTTCATAAGTGGGTTATGAACAATCTATGAAATTAGATAAAATTAGTATGAATAATTGATATAATCACTATATAGAAGATGAAATGTGCTTGAATTTTTGATTATTTTGATGATTCATGATGAAACCCATTTGTGATAGAACTAGAATGATGGTCATGTTAGTGTAATTCATATGGTGCTAATGTAAAAAAATTGAATGTAGTAGAACATTAGTAGATGGATGTGTGCTAGATGATGACCATTGTGTGAATTTGATCGATTATGAAAGTGTATGTGATGAAGAAGGAAGAACGTGCATAGAATACTTGTACTTTATGCTTTGATCTTGGTACGCACACCAAGTGTTTGATGAAATGTTTAGAATAGAGGTTTTTAATGTGATTTTAATGATCAAATGTAATTAAAGTACTAATTGGCTCATGTCAAGAATGTGAAGAATTACTATATATGCTATGTCAAGAAAAGAATGAGTTGAAAACATAGGATTTAAGCATGTTAAATTTGATATTTTAGGAGTGAAAGAAGAAGGTACGAGCAATACCGGATCACTATCAAAACGGGACAAAGGTAAGTTCTTATAATTACAAGTACTAGTAGTTATAATGTTTATGTTACATTTTTATGTAAAGAATATAAATATGCTTTGGTTACATGAAAATACATGGAAGTTCGATTCGTGCATATGAGTCAAATAAGTAAGAATGACATATGTATGTATTGGGTGGGCTCGAACCGGAATTAGAAGTTTGAAGGAATTTGACATCAAAACCTGCTAGAAAGTATATTTGAATGAATGTTAATGAACGGATTATTATGGTGATCGATATAAGCTTGAATTCCATGTTAGTTAATTATGATATAACTAATTTTGTTGGTATGGTTGTGGGAAGATCATCATGTTAGGTGGCGCAAAGCTTGGAACGAACACATCATCCGCATATCACGTTTCCGAATTTCATGTTCATACGGGTCAAAACATTTGGTAAATTATGTTTAAAACTTATGTTAGTATGTTATTCACTAGTAAATTTTTAAGTAATCATATTTCGCTTTTAAACATTGGGTTTTACATGTTAATGAATGGCAAAACTTTTGTTAAATGTTCATACGGTAGAAAGATGCGTTAACTTTGACCTCGTGTATGAATGGGCGTTTCATAATTACTTATTAGAGGGATATATATCGACTAGGATTGGGGTTACAAAGCATAGCCACCAAGAACATATATGGGTGGGAATTATTAACAAACTAGGTCATATTAGTTCCTCCAAAAATCCGAGCCCACAAAAAGAGCCCAAAAGGCTTCATCAATCCTAACATCATCAACGGTAAGGTCGGATCCTAAATTCTAAAAATGATACTATTTGAGTTATGACAATTAAAGGAAACTTCAATGTACATGGGATTTTGTAGGAGCTTGAACTTAAAAGAGAAGTGGATGCAAAGAAAAACCTATTGGCCATAGCATACCTCTTAAACTTTGTAACACCCCAATCACCTTGAACTTCTGGCGGAAATGTCAAGGAGTCACGTCACAGAATGTTCACCACACAAACGAGTACAAGTAATTGTTTTTTTTTTTAAATTTAAAAGCAATCTAAGGCCCGGGTCTGTTCCTATATGTAACATCCTTGAAATGTGATACCTAAAACATATGTGAACATAGACGGTCAATAATAAAGTTGGTGAGTGACATAAGTCTTGTGGCCAAATACTTAACAAAAGTTTTATTGTTGCAATACATTGTTCAACTGCACGAGTTGATGAGAAAAAATGGATTTTGTAGCAAAGTCTATGGCGAAAATTTAGTATTGCAATACATTCTTTTTTATAATAAAAGTTTGTGACAAAAACGTATTGTGGATGGCAATATTGTAATACCAAGTAACTTGTGTTAACAAAAATTGTACATTGTACTTTGTTTCATCATAACATAAAATCTTCAAGTGATTTAATAACGCTACAATAGGTAATACAATAAGGGCACTTATAAATAGGAAGTACCAACGGTGTATCCATCATGCCCTTATCGTGTTACACTCGTCTTGTTATCCTAAATCACTTGTGGTTCTATGTAACACCGCATAACTTTGCACATAAATATTTAGCATAGGAATCAATCATTTGAAGTTGTGAAAGTACTTTTAGAAATCCAATCAAGAATTTAGAATAGTACTTTGGGTATCCAGCGAGGATCTGACTTGTGAATAGTACTTTGTTCCAACACACAAGATTGCACATAAACACTTGACATAGAAACCGGCCAAGAATTTGTGAAAGTGCTTTCAGAAAATAATTTAGAATAGTAGTTTGAGTATCCAACAAGGATCTAACTTGTGAATTGTACTTTGTTTCACCACACAAGATTGCACATGAACACTTGGCCTAGAAACCAACCACGAATTTATGAAAGTACTTTTAGAAATCCAATCAAGGATTAAGAAAAGTACTTTGAGTATCCAACAATGATTTGGGATTTGTACTTTGTTTACCACATAAGTTGTACACACAAAGAGCACTCCGTAAACACATGTGCCATAAGGTATTATTTGACAAAAAATTAGATTGCACATATGAATCACCCCAAAACTATTTGAAAACAGAAAAGTGGGGACTATATACTCACAAGTTGCTAAGATGATGTTCCAACACATGCTGGCAAAGCTCAAGTGTTTCCTAGAAATACAGATTTGTTCGTTAAATTTTTGTTGTGATAATATTTGTGGATAAATGTGGGTTATGGAAATGTCCTAACTTTGAAGAAGTTTAGATGTTTTTAGAAGGTAGAAATTTTGATAGTCTTAAGTGTTGCTTTGTAAAATATGTAAAAATAGCAAACTTTGTCAAAAAAATCATGAAACTATCCAGTTTACTAAATCAAAGTGTATTCTACAACTTTTATTTAGAAAGTTTTTCTGTTTGGAACCTGAAAATGGTCAAAACTATTGATCTTTACAAACTATTCAATTTTGACCATTGGTTTGGTTTTAGACATTTGAGGGTCCAAACAGAGGTGTTTGTAGAAGTATCATATATTTTTGAAACCGTATTTTGATGAACTTAATCAAAGATAAGAGTTTATTTTTTTTTTCATTAAGTTTTGACCAAGAAATGCTTGGTTAATGTAACACCACAGAATCTGTCCAAACAGGAAGTTTCCATCGGTAGTCTATTAAATGCGCAAAATACGGATATTGATCGAATAGTGGATAGAATGTGGTTTATAACCATATGAGCAAGGGATCTCATATAACAAGGTTGGTTAAACCTAACATTCTGATTGGAAATTGTTTTGAAGTGTTTCGACTTGTTATGGCTAGTTTACGCTAATTAACTAGTCGCACGCATAAACACGGGTTTGGATGGTCAAATCGGTCTTATGACAAGTCCAGCATGTCAAAACAAGATTTATGATATTATATGATCAGTCTTGAAGTAAGAACAGAGATTATATAAGATTTAAAACCATTTTATGCAAAAAAGGCATTTTTTACATTTTAAAATATATATAGTTGACTCGTCATTTAACACATCAAACGATATGATCACAAGGCATAACCTCAGATGGTTATTCTCTATATCCTTATTGTCATATTTTTGGGGTTGATTGGGCCCTAGGTCGACCAAACGGATGAGATTCGAAACTCAAAGTAAAAGTCAAATTACTTGACTTTCGACTAATAATTTAACACTCAACTATAAATGACGAGTTAACGTTAGACATGAAAAAACGTGTCTTATAATTTTATACAAACTGATTTGGTGTCAAAACTTTTAGTTCAAAGACTTATAAACTCATTTGTCGTAAAAATACAATCTCTATGTTTTTTATTTTTATTTCGTATAAGTTTTACTTGTCGTTTCGCCTACTAAACGTGATCATCAGAAGTTGTAATCCCAAGTGATTAACACCTTCATTATTACGATCATGTACAAAATTTTATTTGAACTTTTGGCTCAAAACTAGCTATATAAATGAAATAGACTAGGAGATACACCTACTTGTGTTTGAAAGAAGAATTAGAACTCAGGAATGAAGGCCTTAAGAGCAAAAACAAACTCCAAGAGTGTTTTTAAGTAGAGAAGAAAAGAATAGTGGAGAACTCAAGGAATTCAAGTCTATTTATATTGATTTTGGATCAAGAAGGTGATGCCTAGTGTCCAAACATGTTTCACAACCAAATTAGAGGTGGCATGATTTGTGCTAGGTATCAGAAATTGAAGATAAGTGGTAATGTTTGGTGATTAGGCCAAAAATTTGCTTATAGGCACCCCTTACGGACCGTATGGGTAGCCTTATAGTCCGTAACGCTTTCAATGCAAAATATTTTCATTTTTTGACAGTTTTTGTCCTTAGACCTGTATTATCAACTTTTTGCCAATTTTAACCATTCTAACTTATTGTTTAAGCTATATGAAGGGTATCAAGGCATGTCTAAGTTAGATTTTGTTCCGGAAATGTTGTGGATATCGTCTTGCTTGGTCATACGATTAAGAAACCCGTAAATAAAATATGGAATTTTATTAAACAGGAAAATGATCGAAAGTTTAAAATGTTTTGAAAAGTTTCTATTGTTACACACGCAATTCCAAAAAAAACATTGTTTTTCCGGTTGTTCATCAAACAATGTCAAAGATATATTAGGAGATTTGAAGACTTGACTTGTGGGCACCAAAGAGGCTAGATTGCAAACACTGAATCAAATTTGAATCTTTAAAAATGAAAGACTCTTACTCTCTTTGATGACTTCACGGGGAAAATCGGTGAACTTGGATCAGAAGCCCACAATCTTGGATCTACAATTGATGAAAAAGGCTTATACGAAAACTATAGAATCTTCACAAGGATAGTACATTCGGATTGTTGCTCCAATTGACTAACTAGTTAATCTTATTACCATGCCTTTCAAGAAGCAATGGAAAGTTAAAGGCCTACAAAGGATGCATCAAGAATTCATTTAAGAAGGGATTGCGCTTAATAAACTTTTACTCAACAAAGCAGCTGCAAAAAATAAAGTTAATAAACATAAATGCAAACATTTGTTTATCACGATGACTTTAACGTGACCAGCGTAAAAAACTTGGAAGTCCTAGAAGTTAAAAAGATTTTAAACAAGGTCAACAAAATAAGAGCCATATAAGATGCTTCAAGTGTAATAAACTATGTCATTTTAATTGATCGAGCACCAGGCAAATGAACCAACATTAATATGAACACAATTCGAGTTTTGAAGAAAGTTGAAGATCTTCGTTGGGCTGCATTTAGTTTATTGCGGAGTATTGTTGGTTAAATCCAATTCTAAACTTTAGGAATCTTAGTATCATTATTATAAAGTACGTTTAGGATCAAATTAGTTATGATGTGATTAGGAGCGAATAAAGGTGTCATTAGATGTTTAGGAAATTCTGTCATTTCAGTATGAATAAATAGGGGTCATTCAAAATTACACAATTTGTAATCATTGTACTCGTAATTCATTGTTTCACCATCTGGCTTTTAACTATGCCATCGGTTCATCTCTTATTATCCACACGCTCTTCATATTTAAATGACTCCTTAAGCTAATCAAATGATATATTCGTGAGATCATTTAACCTTTAAATAGTTGTCACAACATAATCCCAGTGTGCAAATAATATTCGCAATACCTTAACTACCACAGATGGATTGGAAATCTCTTCACCATAAGCTCTATGCTGATTACATATCTCATCACTTAATGTGAAATATGATATGACTTAATTGTTACTCATTTTAAGGCTATAAATTGTTGTATTAAGACTGTATTTTCCATTAATGGACTGAGCCGTTAATGTGCCAGCTTAGCAGTTAACGAAGGGAACACCATGTTATCCAATTAATAGGGTTTGTTAATGGGGTTTTGGTTAATGGGTTAATGGAGGCAATGTGAAAAAATCAAACTATTGGGCACGAATTTTCGGTCAAAAAGGAACTCTGTGGTGGGTGGGGTAGCCATTGGTTGGGTTTAAAATAAAAATAAAAAGTTTTTCTCTAATTTTCTATGTATACAAATCAAACCAAATTAAAATTACACAATCTTCTACATAATAACACACCTTCAAAATCTAAAATTTCTCAAAAGAAAATATGAACTCTTCGGATCCAAGACATCCATTTTTTGCAGACGTGTGACGGATTTATAATAACCTATTTTATGCAAACAAACAACTGAACCACCCCTTTGAATGATGTCAACAATCTTTCTAATCTCATTTCTTTGATCCAAGGTATTTCAACAAAGTAATGTGTATCATCCTACATAAGATAACGAAGCCTCGCCAAACTTGGAATATAATTTGGTGTTAGCTAAATTTTGGAAACACAATTTATTTCCGAGAGAACCGCAGAGTAACCGGTCGACAAACAATGGCATTCAAGTAATCATGCAAGAAAACAACGTGGTGGTAACAAGAGTGGCTCCAAGCGAACCGCAGAGTAACGGTCAACAAAGGGATGAGAGGTCGACGAGTGATGAGGAATATGTCTTAGCACAAGCGTGGCTTCACGTTTCCGAAGACACGATTGTTGGTAATATTTTTTGATACATTATAGTTTTTATACATCTATTTTTATATATTTATTTATATTAAGAGGGGATGATCAAAGGACAAAGATTTTGGATGAAGATTCGTGCGAAGTTCCACAAAGCCATGGGACGAGAAGAGTACCATGGAGCGGACAAAGTTTCGGGAAAATGTACCTATATGACGAAAAGAATCAGTTCATTCAACACGATCCACAAACGGCTTGTTCATAGACACAATCAAGGAATTGGAAGAAATGATTTGGACTATATGGTAAAGGCTTATGAGCAATTTAAAGCTCAATGCTATGCACCCTTTGGGATGGAAAGGATATGAGAATTTCTTAGGAAATCCTCAATGTTTTATTATAGCTACGATACAACCACATAAGTCAAAGTCCATACCATTTAAAACTACATCATCAACCAAGCCAAGTTTCTCCCAAGAGACATCGGATGTCCGTTCGTATATAAACTCAAGGAGTTAGACTTGGACGGCGAAACCGAAGAGGAATCGGAGCCGGAACCACTAGTCCGTCCAATGGGGAAAGACAAACGAAAATTGCTACATGTAAATCCCGAGCATCATCCCGCAAAACTACTACATATAAATCTAATAAAGTTTTGGCTGTTGAAAGTTTATATGAAAATTTGACCGTCTAATCGGGTTTAGAGAAGACGAACGCATCGCGTTGGACCTTGCTTTCCTTCAAAATAGGCTACTTAGGTTTATCGGAGTAAGATCAAGTGTTTTTTCGAGCAAAGGAAACAATAAATTCGTGAACGCCTCTACAAAACGTCTTTGAATTACTACTAATTTTAATTACTTTCTAGTGCTTTTTTTTCAAGTTTGTTTTATTTTATGTCTTTTTTTAAATTTTAATGTAACATTTATTTTAAGTCTCTTTTAATTTTAGTGCACTCATTAATATAATGTAGCTTTAGTTTTTTATATGTCACTTATATATGAAAAATATTAAATAAAAAATCGAATAGTTATTGTTAAATGATTGTAGTGTAGTTATTCGACAACGCCAAGTTAATAGAGAGTTTAGTTATTGGTACTTTACTGACTTGACGCTGATGTAGGCAAACTTTTTGTTAGTTAATAGAAATCTTTGTTAATCCGGTACATATAGTTTAACACTTGTAACTTAATGTCATCACCTTTGAAACTGCTGGGTATTTAGTCTGAAGTAAACCCTGTGCATGTGTTGTTGTTGATGGTATTGTAACTTGAATAAAGACAGTATCACGTAGGGTTTGTTGAATGATAGCCCAAGCATTCGCATCTTTCTTCATGTTCTCCTCTAGGCTTCCTTGATCTTCATCCCCATGAAAGCCAACTTGCAGAAATTCCCAGAGCTCTTGAAAACGGAGTGATGTCTTAACGCTTATACTCCAAAACTAATATTCATCACATGTGAAGATTGGAATAAGGGGTTGCATGGTGTAGTCTTGCCATTGACTGAATTGTTCAACAATGAACACAATCTCACACATTCTTTAAACCGGCACTGATACCACAATGTTGGAGTATCCGAGATTACTCACTTGATATATGCTAGAACAAGTACTTCAGTTTATTCATGACATAGCAGAGCTTAAAAAACCAAGATTTCAATTGAAAGTAAATGTAAAAAAGAAATGCACATTCTTGACCCAGAGCCATGTGCTTTTTTAAGAAAATACTGTTTGTATTTATGAGTCATCAATGATATTAATGAAACATAAAGTTCGTGTTTGTCATTTTGACTAATTTTTTGATAGAATAAATCATTTAACTTTGATAGTTATTCGATCTAGTTCTTTGTTTTTTGAAAAATTAATTATTATTAGGAATGCTTAAGGAGAGATTATTATAAATATTTTTGAATTAAATTAACAGTTAGAAATAAAGCATACCTGTTCTTCACATCCGGTTAAGAGAATCTTTGAATTTTCCAAGTGACCAACCCAATCAACCTGTTCCCTACGGCCTCCTGCCTAAACCGTACTTATATGGCTCCAGGGCTCCAGGTTTTGTAAATTCTTAGAAATAATCATAATGGATAGAAGAAACTGATGTGTTTATTTCATAGCTGTTCTTCCCTAAGGAAGAACTTCTTGATATGTACATAATACTCTCCTTTAGCAAGGAGTTTACTCACTCATACACATTACAAGTGGAGAAAAGGGAAAAAATGATTGAGAATGGGTTGCTAGCTACAAAAATCATTCCACTTTATATAGGCAGAGAAGATTTGTACAAAGGACCAAAATGCCCTTCTTAATTCATCATGCATGACGTTTTTTAGTCGACATACCCATGTGTTGGGTCCAGCTCTCTGGTGTCTTCATCGGAGTAATAGCTATTGGGGTGCAGGCTATCACTTTCTTTTGTACTGGTTGAACAGTATTGACAATTATGATATCATAAATGCGTTGTAGTCTTTGGCATAGCCTTTCATTTGTGGCAGGGCCTGTCTCTACTTTGTTAAAGATGATTTGTTGTTCCATCTTTTCTAAAGCTTTTTCTCATGCTTTGGCAGTGGAGTGTTACTGTGACTGGTGATAATACAGTTGTGGCTGTAGTAATTCACCTTATTAAAGCTTCCTGTTTTTATTTTTTGTAGATTGTCAAGAATCTTCAAAAAACTTTTGATTCTGTTTTCTACCCAATTGTCTGGGTCTTCATATTTTTCTTCCATAACTTTAGATGGATTGACGGTCCTTGTCTTGGCGAGACCGATTTCTAGGTGATGGTAGCTCTGGAAACTTTTTTCTTGGTACAAGTCAGGAAGTGTAGATGTGCATTTCACAAAGATGTTGGCATCTTACGCAGCTGCAATCTTTTTCCGAAAGTTCTTGATAGCTTTCTTCATCCCTTCAGCTAATAAACTAATTTCTAGGAAATTAGAAGCAGGATAAATGTACTTAATTAACGCAGCAGAAAATGCTAGAGAAACAAGTTTTGGGCTTGCGCCTGGGCAAAAGATAAATAGACTTTTGGTGGCTTTATCTTCTGTATAAATGTGCTCGGATTCAAAGTCGTTTTGACTTAATGACCGTGCCTTAGACCATATAGACCTAAATTCTTCGAGAGAGACAATATCTTGGATTTCTCTTTCTTCTTGTTCTTCAAAAAATTTTGAGAAAAAAGGAGAAGCTTTTCTAAACTAAATAATTCTTTCTTGTTTCCTGGGTTTAAAAGGTTCAGGAAAAATTGTTACCTTTAAAGGTATTTCTTTCTTTCCCAAGTTGGCCGAATATCGTGTGGCTTCTTGTTGGGTTCGAGCTAGTGACCCGAACTTTTTATGTGTTACGTTTTCCCCATTCACGTTGTTTTTGACTATTGACCAGTCTTCATAGATACCTCTATGCTCCCCATCAAAAATAACATAAAATTTTGAGTTAGGTTTTTCTTGTTCTTGAACGAATTGCGAGTAGGTTGGTCTCAGTGAGACTTTCACAGTTTTTGGCAAACTGTCAGCCATCAACGGATTTGATATATCTTTACCAGAGCCGTTTGCTTCTAGACTAGATGAAGATTTAGTTCTTCATTTACTATGCTTTTGCTTTTTTCCAAAGCAACAGGAGTAAACAGACTTAATTTTTCTTAACACTTTGCCGTTTGAGAGGGAATAGATTCAGATTTTCCTTTCGGATTCATGCTCTCAGTAAGCAGTTGGTTCTAGACTTTCTTCATAGAGAGTTATTCTTTCTTGAATAGACTTTAATTCTATAAGAAGAATTATTTCTCTGAGGCGTAAAGCCTTTAATTCTTCCATAAATTTTTCTTTTTCTTTCTATTTATGAAAATGGAAATTTTTTCTTCTTTCTATGTCTTATGAAAAAGGAAAGAAAAGGTCATGGTCCATTGTGAACGATTTCTAGTTCCTTTTATAGGTGGAAAAAGGTGTTTTCAAAACACTATTTTATGATGGCTCTAATCTTTGAAAGTCTCGTGTCAGGCAGTCTGCCAGCACGTTTTTTATTCCCTCGAGATGCTCAATGTCGAACTAGTATCTTGAGAACCACATTTGCCATCTGACAAGACGGCCTTGTTTATTATCTCCAGAATTTTTGTTTTAAGGAAATAAGTGAAATTTTTATTATCTGTCCTTACGAGGAATTTTACCAGGGTAAGGTAGATGCAAAATTTTGAAATAGTATTTTTTACCGCTAGTAATTCTTTTCATTACTGTGGTAATTTCCTTCCGCTTGTTTAAAGCTTCCCGAAGTGTACTTACATATTTCTTCCTTTTCGGCTGTTCTGGCCTTCAAAACTCCTCCCAATAATCATGAGAAACGTCTGTTTCTATAATTAAAAAATCACCTTCTTTTAGAAGATAAAGTTTATGAAAACTTGTTAAGTTCTTTTTTATCTTTTTGATGTAATCTGTATCAGACTGTTTCCATTCCCATACATAATCCTTTTTTAATTTCACCTGTAATGGTTTTCTAAGTTCTGCAAGTTTAGGGATGTAACTTTCCGCATAAGTTAAAATACCAAAAACCTTTGAAGATGTTTTTTATCTTCTAAAGCATCTGGTAATTTGTGTAAATTTTCCAAGATATGCTTTTGTGGACAATGAGTCCCTTGATCTATTTCAAGACCTAAAAAGTTTATCTTTGTTATAAAAAGATTTGCTTTATTTTTTGACAAAATAATCCCATATTTTTCAACTGTATTTAAAACTGATAAAACATGAAAATAGTGTTTATCTTCGGAGTTTGAGAAAACAATAATATCGTCAACATAGACTGTACAATAATTTTATAACCCTCTTAAAGCATCTTGCATATGTCTTTGCAATATGCTTGGCGCTTGTTTTAATCTAAAAGGAACTACCCTCCATTGGTAATGACCATCTGGACATGTAAATGTAGTTAATAACTGAGATTTTTCATCTAATAGTACCTGCCAGAAACCGCTCTTACAGTCAAAGGTAGAAAAATAGGTTTTTCCTCTTAAGAGTGTTAATACTTCCTGCATACAAGGCAGGTTATGGCTGTCACCCTTAGTAGCTGCTTTGATTGCTTTGTAGTTTACAACCATGCGCTTTTTTCCCCTTCTTTTCTCAGCTTTGTTTTCCACAAAAAATGCTTGAGACATATGAGGCGATTTGCTTGGAATGATTAGGTTTAGATCAAGTAACTCTTTAATTTGCTTGCTAAACTCTTCTCGATCTTGTGGACTGTATTTCATAGGTTTTACTCTAATCACAGCTTTAGGATCAATTAATTCTATTGATACTTTCATCCAACTTTTGGATTTCTTTGGATCAATAGAATTTTCTGAACATACCTTTTCAAGTAACTCTTCTATTTTTTGAAACTTTGCATTTCCAGAAAGTATTTTTCTTCTGGCTTTATAATTTCTTATGTTATATTGGTGCCAGGGACTTGTTTTGTTTTTGAATCTTTTTTCATTGATTCAAGAAAACCAGGTTTTCCAACCAGAAAAGCTTTTGTTATCTTTTTAATCAAGATCATTTCTTGATTAAGGTGAAAAGATACCCTATCTAGCTATTGGGTAAAGGTCCATATAGCTGACAGAAATTATTTCCAAGGAGCAAATCTATTCCTGTTTCTTGTTGATAAATAGTAGGAATGGGAAATGATTCTCCTGAAAATTAGACTATAAGGTTTCTACAAACCTTGTTAAGTCTTATTGTATCTTAGTTTGCAATTGTCACCTTGATATCTTTGGGAGTATTTTCCCATAGATCTTCAGGTATGACATGTTTGCTTGCCAGGCAGAGACTAGCTCATGTGTCTACATAACAATGTAAAGTTATTGCTTATCCTTTTAGAAAAAATTTCCTTTGATATAAATGGAGTTTGGATTAGTTACATTTAAGAAAACTAATTCATTTTTCTTTTGAAGATTTTTACAAAAATGTAAATTATCTGGATTTTCATCCCCTCATTTAAAGGATTGATTATCATTCATCTTGGGCTATCGCTATTCTCTGAAGATGAAGCATATTTTATTTTGAGCGAATATACCTGCATATAATCGTCAAAAATATTTTCTGAAGGATAGTATCCTTTCGTTTCTGCATCAGAAATAATTTTTACCTTTTCTGGAAATTTTTGTCTGTTAGGACATTCGTTGGCATAACGTCCCTCTTCAGAACATATCCAGCATCGACATTTTCTTTTCCCTTGTGGACAAACCTTAGGTTTTTCTTTCGAAAAGTATTTTCCCGGAGTGAATTTTCTTTTCTTAGTTTTTCAAAATCTTCTTTTGGTTTTATATTTTCTTTTGTCTTTCTTTTTGAAATATTTTTTGTTTTTCTCTTGATCACATCCAAAAGATAACTGAGGTCTTTCTGTTAATTTTTTGCAACAACTTTTGTTAAATATCTTTAACTGTTTTTGTTTATTGGAGAAGTCGCAGTATACTGCATTTCTTCTTTAACAATTCTTGTAGCAAACCCGAGAGAGTGCATAGTCAGTTTTTTTTTCTTTATTCCATCGTTCCTTAGCCTTTTCTCCAACAATGAGAATTTTCATTAGATAGACTTCTATCCAAAAATGGTACTCACCCGTACTTAACTTATATAAATTTTGCTCAAAAAGACAAGTAAAATCATCTAAAAACCATATATCACAAAGTTGTGACTGGGTTAGAGCGTGTCTTGCTTTTTCAAGCAATTTTTTATTCTGATGGTCCTTGTTTGTGAGGAAATCAAGACCTAAGATCATCATATACATGGCATTAATGATTTGCTCAAATAGGTCCTCACCATGTAAATCTTCATTCCAAGTTGTTCCTTTGATGAAATCTTGGACTATTCCTGTAGACTTATGTTCTACTAATAACAATAAAGCCTTTGCATTGGAAAATTCTTCTGGATTAGACTGAATGATTAGACTAATTTCAGTATTCCATTTGTCGATTGTTAGTTTTCTTTGATTAAAGTCGAAGATACATTCAATTTTAATGGTGTCTATTACTGTTGAGCTACCATTATTATTATTAGAATTAGGTATCCCCTTATAATATGGCATACTGAATTCAGACCTCGTGTTCTTGTTCTTATAGGATGGCTTGTAATTACTGCTACCAGTACTAGTGTGATTCATCCTATATTTTGGAGTTTCTTCTTCTGAAGAGTCTTCTTCTTCAGTTTTAGGTTCTTTTATTGTAAAAACCTTTTCTTTGTTTTCAGGAAAATATTTTCTTTTAGATCTTTATTTTCTGAAAATCTCTTTTCACATTCTTGGTCACTTAAGGTCATAAGTTGAACAAGCTCATTAATTTGTTCGACTGATCATCAAAAATTTGCTCTAATTTTTGTGTAATAGAGCTCATTTATCCACAAGATAAAATAACCTTTTTATCTTAAAGATCTTGTATTTCTTTTTCATAAAATTGTTTTTCTTGCTCTAACGGAGCAAGTTTTCTTATTTTAACATATGGATAAATACTCCAGTCATTCTATAGTTCATTGGTCCTTCGAATAACACTTTTGAGGTTAAAGTGATTTATACTAATTTCAACATTTAATTGTTGAAGAGAAGCCCTCATTTGACATTTATTAGTCATTTGAGGTTGATCTGAAAGGCTATTCTAAAGCATTTGGGCTTTTAGAACTTCCTAGCGAAGGATTTCCCACATTAAAGTTGGGGAAAGTGTATTTTGAAATCTCCTTTTTTCATCAGAAATTTTTTCTTTATGCTTTTCAAGCTTTAAGGCTTGCTCTTCTTTTTTCTCGTCAATTTTTTCCGAGACATCCTTGATGATTTTAGCGGCTATAGCCTCTAGATTTTCGTTAGTAGTTAAATCATCTACCTTTTTTATTAATGCTTTAATTAATTCTTCTATTTTACTAAACTCATGTTGTAGAGATTATTGTCATTCTAGCCTTAAGATCATTAATTCTTTTTCTGGCAGCTAAAATTGTATTTTTCAAGGCTTTTATCCTTAGAGTTCTTGCTTTATGACTCTCCATAAAGTTTTTTCTAACTTGTCTTATTCTTATGAAGAAGATTTGTATTTCTGCTTCTTTTGAACAATTTCTCGTTCTAGGAGTCCTAGATTCCTAAGGATTAGTGATGATGTCATTTTCCAGCTATTTCTTATAAGAATTTCGCCATATATGTCCACCTTTTCAGACATGGATCGTATTAATTGTCATTCAGTAAAACTAGATTCTCCTATTCGTAAAGAATTTCCAGTAAAACTGAGCCTAGGTCTAACTCCTAGAAGTGGTTTGTTTCGTGCAATATTAATTGCCCAATCTTCTTGTAACTGTGAGGGTTCCAAAAATTTACTTCCTTCTACAGTTCCAATATCTGAGAATATATATTCGATTGTTATATTCTATTTTTCTTTATACTCAATTGAATGAGTACTATTTGTTAAATTATACGAAATTAAATAATTAATCGTAAATATTTATTGCCGGGTTCCATAAGATCATTTCACACTCATGAATGAAACTTAATGTTTTATCGAAATATTTTGAATCGGGATGTAAGGCAAATTTAGGATAAATGGTAAACATAAATTTTCCATATGCTAAATTTTCTTATACTGCTCCTAGAAGAGCATCTTGTCTGTTGATAATCCTGTTATCAACTAAGGCTATTTTTATAGGAAAATTAATTCCATCTTTAAATTGTGCTTTTAGAAGTATTTTTACTGCTCCTATATGCACAATGTTCATAGATCTTCTTAAATCAGGTTTAATAGCTAAAAGTCTTTTTGCTATTTCTCCTTTAGTTAGAAGTGGTAAATATACTTCTTCTGAAGTATCCTTTACATCTACTGAAAGTTCTTCAGTGTTGAAGCAGTAGAAAGTTTTGGTTTTTCTAGAGAAGGCTCTTGATACAAGACTCTGTAGATTATTAGGTTGATTAAAAACTCTTTTTGTGTCGAGCTTGAATTTAACCTTATTAATATTTTCTAGTTGATCAAAATTAATCGTATAATCTGATACAAAATCTTTTTCATTTTCCAGTTATTTCTTGGTTACTTGATTCTTCAGAATCAGTTTCTAATGAGTCTTTTAGATTAATTTTAAAGCTCATTTTGAATTTATTTCTTTTTAAGAAAACACGTCCCCATTTTCTTAAAAGAGCACATGGCTCTGATACCAATTGTGCTCTTTTAAGAATTGTTGAACAAGAACACAATCTCACACATTCTTTAAACCGGGCACCGATACCACAATGTTGGACTATCCGAGATTACACACTTGATATATGCTAGAACAAGTACTTTAGTTTATTCATCACATAGCAGAGCTTAAAAAACCAAGATTACAATAGAAAGTAAATGTAAAAAAGAAATGCACATTCTTGACCCAGCTTCCAACATCTTCCAACGATTACTTACAACATAAATTATTCCCTAGCAAATATTAATATCAAAGAATGAGTGTCACTTGTTGCTCTTTCATTTAGTATTTTCTCACCAATGTATCGGCCTAACATCATAGAGGTTGCCGGAGGATTCGTTCCTGGTGAGCTGGAAAACGTAGAAGAATCCACAACTCGTAAAGAATTAACCCCTATGACTTTTAGATTGCTATCAACCACCTTATTTACCAAGCATCCACCATGCATATGCCAAAATGTGGCTAATGTAGTACGACAGAAAGTTGCAATGGACTCCTCATCAGATGGATCCTTGGGTAATGATGGGCCAATATAACTGAAACGGTTATGACCAAGGATGCCAGGAAACTTATATTCTTCCATAGCCGGAGTTCTCAACATTTTATTAAGTACTTCAACAATTTTTCCGCATTGGTGTATGTCTTCGGTGCGCGAGTAATAATTAAACCGAACTCTTGGGCTAACTGTAACATCGAATGGTGATATCAAGTTAAGTGAGCCAGTTGATTTGGGTCTCGAGACCTTTCCAGCAACTACCACCACACTTAAGTTTGAAGGTGGAATCAAATTCAAGAAAGGTATGAAAGGTATGATAGATGCAACTTGGGGACTATCAACGTATGGGCCATCTTTTGTGATCCCAGCCACGCGAACTCCTACATCAGGTAATCTAACCGGTACTAGAAGATTATTCCATTACGAGGAGGATCAGTCATAAATTGTCCGATAAACGGATGGTCACGAACAACTGTAATATTCAGCGACAAAAGAGAAGAATTTGGCCCTAATCCGCTTAATAGCAAAAGTTGTGGACTCCCAATAGCTCCGGCACTCAAATTACTTCTCCGCCTCTTCTTACACGTACCTCATGATGTTTTCCTTGGGGATCATGGTATGTAACGCGGATCGCAGCTTAGAAAAAAAAACAATAAAATAGTATGAGTTTGAACTACGCAAGAAAATAACCATTCGGAGTTCACTACTACAAACTTGACACTTGTGATTGAATACAATTAGCACAGATTTGCGATGACAATCATAATGGTCGCAATAGTAGCAAATTCTTCCATTACTAGTGCAATTCCTATCACAAAAATCTTTTGAAAAAGAAGTATTCAAAAGAACGTGGAAATAATTACCTAAAGATTTAGAGGTGGAGAATATGACTCGATCAACAATTGCATGAACTACCACCTTCATGTATTCAGGTTTGCTTTACTAAGGAGCTCCACAGAACCATGTCGTCTACCGGAATCATCAAATGTTGAACCTCCAATCTTGGTGCCTTGTACATGGTCCAGGGTGAACGCGTTGTCTGGACCAACTCCAACTTCTAGGAGAGCATTAAACATGGAATCTTGCCACTTACGTAAACGATCTGTGCGAGTAACAATACTATTTTCTACCCACTCGTATGCGCTTTTAACCGCACTCATATCCATTCAATACCGGAGTTTCGGTAAAAGTAATCATTGGCTCGAGAATAAAACCCAAAATTTATCATGCTGCTACCTCCCAATACCCTACCTCTTGTGTTAAACACACCATCTTCAGAAATAAAGTTTTGAGCAGGGGAATCATCATGATTTGCGTATAAAAGGGGGTTTAAAGATCTATTCTCATATAAAATGTCAGGATCTGAAGTGGCTACACCACCGCGCTCAAGTAGTAATACAGAAAACTTTTCGGATAAAGTTGCGGCTAATGGGCAACCGGTGGTCCCTCCTCCGACGATGATGTAATCATATTCTTCCACCGGAGTGAAATCAGTGGCTTCGTATGTGAAACTAAGGTAACTGTCATCTGCATGGAATAGACAAAGCAGGTTGTTTGTTTAAGCCATAAAAGCTTGTCATACATTTACTTAAGGGTGGGTAAACGCACCCCATTAAGTAAAAGTAGAGAATGAAATCACTAATATAACAACGGGACGGAGTATGTTCAGTGAAAAAAAGATGACTAAACGCACCCTTGTGTAGGACGGAGTATGTTCAGTAAAAATAAGGATGGCTAAATGCACCACTGTGTGTTAAGCGCACACTCCTGTTGAGTAAAAGTAGGGAACGAAATCACTTATATAGCAAGGGACGAAGTATGTTTTATTAAAAATAAAAATTATAGGAGGGGAGATAGATTTAACACAAACTTTTTTTAATCATATAACTCGTGACACAAGTCATGATGGAGAGGACATGCCTGTAGTAGAATCTGGCTGTAAACAACATACGACTTTCCACTGCAGTCCGATGAAGATCACGCGAAAAAAGAGCGCAGCCTCTTGCAACACTTGATGGTTCGGGCTTCTCATATTTGTTCAGGGCACAAAGGTAGAGAGGGGGTGGTTTTAAAAGAAAAAATGTAGTTGACTTTTGTGTTTGCTTAATTGTGATATAAAAATACATACGATAAGAGAGATCATTTAATCAAACGTTACGTGTGTATATAGAAATGTGTGTATATATATTGTATTTATAATTAATTTTTTATTTAAAGATAAATAAGAAAATTTAAAATAATAAAAGAATATATGGGTAAATTGTCAAATTCATCCATGAGGTTTGGGAGTTCTTAAAATTGTCCATAACTTAACAATACATTTTAACTAAGTTACTAATTTGAATGAAAATAATAAATAAAATGAAACTTTAGCAACCTACAAACAAAAAGTTTTATTTTTTAACTAAAGTGATATAAACTTGAGACAATTTTGCCATTTTACTTATATATAAATTGAGAGAAAGGAATGAATGGTTAGAAATTAAAAGGTGGTGACAATGTGGCAATACTTTTGAATGTTTTTAAATTTTCTTATTGGTGTTTGTGAAGTATGAATGTTTTATTATATTGTAGCCGACTAGTACGTTTTTGAATGTTTCTGTAGTTCCTTATTTTGGATGGTGTAATTAGAGAAAAGTAAATTATTATGAAACCTAAAGTTATTAAATTATTTGTGTAAACAGGATGTTAAACCTTGAATTTTCAAGTGAACATAAGTTACAAGATTGTTAAAAGTGAATAAACTGTTAGAATAATTTGTAATATAAACCATTAATAACCGTTGATAATAACATGTTAAACCCAAAAAGGAAACAACGCTCTCAACTATCCCTACTAGAAAAAATCAGTAACATCGATGGAAAATTTTTTGTAGATTTGATACGTTGTTGTTTGTAATTGTGTATTTAACTCATTGTACTAATTAGTCTAACTTATTATTTGAATTTTATAATAACGTTTGGTGCCCTCTAGATTTACGTCTACCGTGGTGTTTATTGAAGTTGAATTGCATGTGGTTAAATTGAACTCCCAACGGAACCTTTCTATGTTTTTAAGATATAATTATTAAATATTATAGCCTTTTATTTGAAACAAACACATATATTATACACATTAAATAAATACATATTAAATACATTAGAATCTCGTAATTTACAAAAATAATTTATATACATAAAACATTTAGGGGAATTGGCATGTAATAATTACAATAGACGTTATTGGTCATTGTCAGTCCCACCTTTGAATATTCCCCGTGCTAGTCCCACCTTTCACTTATTTTTCCTCCACCGGTTCTTCAGTTAAAAAACTTATCCGTTAAGTTTTTTTCTTAATTAGAAGCTAACGTTTTAGAGCTGTTGATTAGAACGAGGATACAAGTCGAATGATATAAAAATTACCTTTGTGCTCCAGACGATGAAAACGGTGCTTCAATTCGGGTGCTTACACTTCCAATTAATAAAATCAAATCGTTTAAAGCACTTTTCGAGATAAGTTTTACATCAATAAACTCGTATACTTGTTCTGATCAAAAGCCCTAATACATCAGTTTGTAACTCTGAAAATACTCGCGAACTGGTAAAGGAAAATAGGTAAAAGGTGTGACTGACATAAAAAATATTCAAAGATGAGACTGGCAATGACCAATGACGTATAGTTAAGATTATTACATACAATTTCTCAAACATCTATTGTAAACTTTTTATCTCAAAAATAATTTACACAAATACTCTCGTCTTCTTGTAGGGTAACAGTTGAGCATTAGTTAGGCCGGATATGGTGAAAAAAATAATAATTAAAATAAATTGTTATATGGAACTAAGGCCCACAAAAAAAATTACTTTTACAACTAATTTATGTAATTTAGATCAAGTTAATTTCCTGAATCGACTTTATCAGGAAAATATATTAAAATACGATATATTACAAGAATTTAAACTTATTGTATGTTTAGAATGTACTCAACACTTTAATCAACATACTAAATTATATTAAAAGAATTCATTGTTTTCTAAATGCATACATTATCTTTACGGCAATGTCAATTACTCTCATTTTTGTAAAATAAAGTTTTCAAAGTTAAAGTTGACAAAAATACTTAAGATCCACAACATCACAATCACACGAAAAGTTATATTCATTGGTGAGTTTACTTTTTCTAAATATTATCACACCTATTTTGTGGTAGTTTTGCAGGATAATAAACACTTGCAACAATCCTAGTAAACCGTGCAAGATAATTTTATATTGTATTTTAATTAATTTTAATGAGTCTTAAGACTCGTAATTTTGATTTTACTCAATGAATTACTCGTCTAGGTAAAATGTGTCATGATACTAAAGGTGTCCACTTATAAAAATGGCTTTGATCTTCTCATCAATTGATGCAGGCTTGCATTTCCACCCTCCTTAGTAAAGGTGTACAAACCACGTTAGGGTTTGAACCCATATTAAGTTTAAATTGGTTTGGATTGAAGCTTAATAAAAGTTAAATCGGGTTGGTGGTTTATAAAATTAAACCCTATGAAACTAGTTCAGATTAGGTTAAGACTAGGTTGGGCTCTTAAATCGAGTTCAACCCTACTTTCAAAAAAATCTTATTAAAATTTACTGATAATAATAACTAAAAGGTTCACACTTTACATATTTTTTAAATTTTATAACTAAGTAAAACATAAAATCATAAAAAAAAACATTACAACACGAATCAAAATATTTCGAAACTATTCGTCTTCTTTGACGTAGTGGTAGTTTAGCACTTAGTCTTCTGTGTCGTAGAATGTAGACTATTAAGATATACTTTCACTTAAAAAAACAATCTCAGTATTATAAAATTGTAGTTGATGTCAATTGTCAGAAAAAAATGAGAAGCAATTATGTTTCAATTAATAATTATCTCATATAGTTGTTTGTCACGCGGATTAATTCAATAGGTTTCAAACCAGATTGGAAAATCGGGTTAAGTTGTGCGGGTTACAATGGAAAAGTTTTATTATCTGGTTATCTGTAAGACCCTAAAACGCATTTTGACCCAAACAACGTAGCAGAAATGTGAAATATAAAATTTCTTCCTTTATAGTTGTTCTAACGTATTTCAAACAATTTAATTCAACTTTCTTTAATCTTAAGCATATTTTTCATTATGGATTGTGATAACTACGTTAACATATGATTACAATCACGTCACCACTTCTATGTATAATCCCAGATCTTCAACTCGATCTTCGACCATATACCTCCCATGATGATAATGAGGATCTGACTAAACTGCGGTCACCAAATACATAACCAACATATTAGTAAAGGGTGACATCTTGCATAATTAAATAAATATATAAATAATCAATAACTACATAGTGTTCTAACTATGTTTATGTTGATATAATTTTTTGTCTGTCGCTTGTTCTTAATTACAGTTGTAATTATACGGTCTTTGCTCAAGTGTTCGTATAGGTTTGGTCGTGTCGAATAGACCGAGATATCCTTCTATCTTGATCTAGTATGACATCTGAGCTTGTCTGTGTTAATCGGTTGCACGTGTGCATACCGTTGAGTCTTGTAAACGTCATGTCTTCACATGTTCTCCAAAAATAAGGATTCAGTGTGAGTCAAAGGTTTTGTACGAATGACATGTTTCGTACGAAACAATGAGTGGTTTCGTACAACATTTCGTACGAAACAATTGTTCCGTACCAAAATTGTCACACCCCGACCCGCAGCGGATAAGGTGATCGGGGCATGATTGGGTTATCATCAAAGCTCATGACATTTATTAAACGTTTCATATTCATTAATACAATTTAAATGGAAATTTACAATGATTGCTACAACATGATCTAACTACAATCTAAACTTCTTTGTTCTCTTCTAAGGCATATCCTATGTTTTCCTTGCTTCAACCTGTTCACCTGTATCATGTGTAAAAAGGTTTTTGGATCAACATAATGTTGGCGAGTGAATCCTATGGAAAACATTTGAACAATTTATTTAAATTGGTTATGAAATATGTGCACAACCAAACATGAGTAAAATTAGATGTAACTTGATCAACAATCATAATATGTTAAATGAAAACACACATGAACAATAATGGAACAATTAGAGGCACGCGATGCTCAACTCGTCTCTCACGAGGAACTGAGGGGCCTGATGAATGAATTGCATAAACATGATAATATGAATAACACACTACAAACAATATAAACTCAATGATACACACATGAATAATAATGAATTTGATGTGAAGCACGCGATATTCTACTCGTCTCCCACGAGGAACTGATGGGCTTAATGTATGAGTTTCATATGACTTGACAAAAGGCAATAAGTAAATCACAACAATAAAAACAATCTAAGTTTAAGTCATGATGTGGTATGGCACAAGTTTAAATAAATAAATTAATTATTATCATAACACATGACACACCCCAAAACGTGTAATTTAAAAGGGGGAATTGTAAGATTCACTCACAGTGGGTGCGTTCGGTTGATGACGTTGAATGCACGCGAAGTGGTTTTAACCACGAGTGAGATTTAACCTAGATAAATTGCATTATGGTTTGGTAAGTAAACGGATTTTATTAAACTATTTTAGTAGGATGGTTGGGTGCATTTTTGTGAGTTTGAGGCTATTTTCTAATCTTAAAAATGTTATTTTTAAGTATTTATAATTGATTTTTAATTAAAATAATTAAATAAAAATAATAAAAATATTTTATTTTTTTCTGACCGTTGACTGACCCTTTGACCGTTGACCTGACCGTTGACCGGTTCGATGGCAGATTATTGTGCGCTGAGTGAGGCTCGAACCCGAGACCTCTCGTACGCGTGCACGCAGCTCTACCAACTGAGCTACGTGTCTAACCCGTTATATATCCGATTTTAATTACATATATACATTAATTAGAATTAAACAGAAATCCTTTTTATTTTAAAAACGGTTTAACCGAAACGGTCATGCACTCCACAGGTCTCGAACCCGGGACCTGTGGTTTAATCCAACACACAGTCCACCGCTGGACTGTGTGTTCAACATGTTATATCATTCGGTTTTTATTATACTTAAGTACTAATTATTTATTTCCTTTTCTGCCTTAATTAAAAAGAAGAGATAATGGTCCGAGTCGGTGCTGAAGACCGGACTCGAACTCGTGACCAGCGATATAAACAAACACACAGTCCACCGCTGGACTGTGTGTCTAACTTGGTTATTATTCCGGTTATTAATATACTTAACATATATCTAAGGCGACTCCGGTTCAGTAAACAAAAATGGATTTTTATTAAGGCAGCGTGTGTGAGACGGGAATCGAACTCGAGACCTTTGCATGTTTAACGTTTTATGTGCACACAGTCCACCGCTGGACTGTGTGTCTAACCCGATTAATTTCATGATTTAAATTATACTTATAACATACTGAAATTCATCGTCTTCTTCATCTAGTTTGAACCAGAATCGGAAATCGACGGGTTTAAGATTCTTATCAGTTTATTAGCGTTTTACAGTTGATTAAGGTGAGATAAAAGTAAAAAGGAAAAGGAACTGGGCGGAAAAATATACCGACTGGACTCTCTGTTTTCCGGCAGAAATCCGGCGACAGAATTCGACTCCGGCGTCAGGTGTCTTGCAGCAGCAAGTCTCCGAAAAGATTGGAAAGAGTATGGGTATCTCCGGTATAAGCTTCAGAGGTTCAGAAAAGCTCGGCAATAGGGAAACCGATTTTCCGGCGACGAACAGGTTTATTCCGGCGAGTGGAATTACGCCGAGAAAAGGTGTGATTTTTGAGCGAAAGTGTTTGTCGTCGGTTGTGGGTCAATTTATAGGAGAAAAACGAGATGTATTTGGTCTGATTTCGGACTGTGTTCGTTATTTAAATTTTCCGGCGGTTTTGATTTTGGTCGCGGACTTCAAACATCGGTTATAACCGATATCTGGTTAATGGGTTACGTTATAACGTAAATTTGTAGTTAAGACTCGCGAGAATTCCGGGATTCCGACGACTGAACCGTTTGGGCGCCGGTTTTGAATTCGTAAAGTCATTTTATGAATTAAATGATTCTATTAATTAACAAACGGAACATGTGGCGCAGTGGTTTGTGTGTGCGGTGATAAGTCGTTGAACTGACTCGATACAGACCCGGGTTCGAAACCCGGCAGGGGTAATATATTTTTATTTTACGATTTTTGACAGTTTTTCAAAAACTAAATATATATCCCCGTATAATAATTGATTACGGATCGTTTAAAAATATTTTGGGCATTTAATTCGCAACGAAAATTTTGACTGACTGTTCGGTTGATAAACGGAGCGGGTTTGGTAAATCCGTTTTTGACGGATGTTACAGTATCCCCTGCTTTTTAGAAATTTCGTCCCGAAATTTAAATAATGATATATTTTGACTAAAAGGATGATGATGTTTTGTTTGACAGTTGTATGCTTAACAAAATAAGGGCTTAAGTTTTTGTTCGAGGCGGTAACGTTCCTTGTAAGGGTTAAGTACCCTATTCAGGAATCGCTTTTTGTTGCCTACTGTATAAGTATTGATAAACAGGAATGATTTGCTAAAAAAATGATATCATGCATAAGAGTTTAGATACGTTTGGGAAAATATGCTTATATCCTAAGGCAAAACTTCTAACACTACAATCTACATGGAACATAAATAAAAACACAACAGCTGATATTTGAACATAAGTAAGCACAACAGCTAATATCCAAACATGAATGAACACATCAGCAAATATTTGAACATGAATAAACATAACAGCAAATATTCGAACATGAATGAACACATCAGCAAATTTTGAACATGAATAAACACAACAGCAAATATTCGAACATGAATAGACACATCAGCGAATATTTGAACATGAATAAACACAACAGCAGATATTTGAATCCACATTCTGATAACATATATGTTTGAATGATGGAAGTTTCTCTCTCGTTTATTATGATGGAGAGGTTAGTTTATGTAAAAATGGAACACAATCCATTCTCTTTAAATAACATGATGATATTAATGTAACACAAATTCCAACCAAGGCAATACTAAATCCTACATGGAACTTCTCATAACCGCCTGATAATACCTCTGATCCTTTGGCAAGAATACTTATATATAGGAAGTACCAGCGGCGTATCCACCATATTTTTGCCAAATTTTCATTAGTTTTATCCACAAGTTATGATTGGTTACCAAGAAACTAATAAATCCTACATAGAACTTCTCATAACCGTCCAATAATGCCTCTGATCCTTTGACAAGAATACTTATATATAGGAAGTACCAGCGGCGTATCCACCATATTCTTGCCAAATTTTCATTAGTTTTATCAGTGAATTATGATTAGTCCTATAACTCTACAATCAATACAACAAACATAAAATACTGAAATGAAATGTATCTGTGCGATCAAGGCTCAATCGAACGGAGCCGATCGTATTGCATGTACTGAAAATGAAATGGATGTGCGCTCAAGGCTCAATCAAACGGAGCCGAACGTATTGAATATACTGAAATTGAAATTGTGTGCTCAAGGCTCAATCGGGTGGAGCCGAGCGTATTGCATGTACTGAGAATGAATAACTTAACCACACAAACAGCCTATGCATGGAACCTCTCATAACCGCCTGATAATGCCTCCGATCATTTGACAAGGATACTTATATATAGGAAGTACCATCGGCGTATCCACCATATCCTTGTCAAATTTTCGTTGACTTTATCCGAAAGTTATGGTTAGTTCGATGCGACTCTACTACAAACACCACAACCATAAGATACTGATAATGAAATTGTCTGTACGCTCAAGGCTCAATCAAACGGAGCCGAACGTATTGAATGAAATTGTATGTGCGCTCAAGGCTCAATCAAACGGAGCCGAACGTATTGAATGTACTGAAATTGAACAACTTAATCTAAACAACCATCACACAATCAGCCTATGCATGGAACCTCTCATAACTGCCTGATAATGCCTCCGATCATTTGACAAGAATACTTATATATAGGAAGTACCATCGGCGTATCCACCATATCCTTGTCAAATTTTCGTTGACTTTATCCGAAAGTTATGGTTAGTTCGATGCGACTCTACTACAAACACCACAACCATAAGATACTGATAATGAAATTGTCTGTACGCTCAAGGCTCAATCAAACGGAGCCGAACGTATTGCATGAACTGGAAATGTAAATTGAAATGTGCGCTCAAGGCTCAATCAAACGGAGCCGAGCGTATTGCATGTATTGAAATGTAAAATGAAATAACCGATCAAGGCTCAACCAAACGGAGCCGATCGTGCGGGCACGCCCTGATCAACCCATAATAAAATGGGGATCAAACTCAACCTCGATGGATGGGGAGCTACGGCCTCGGCAAAAGCATATACTGAAAACAATATATAATATATAATATCCAATAATTTCTCTAACAGTCTACACATGTGATAAAGAAAAAAACACAAGACTAAACAATAGGAGTTGAATCTGGATCTTCGGCGAAGAGGACTAGCTGAGTATCTTCATCTGGGCCGTCATTATCTTCGACAGGATTGGCGTTGATATTGAAGACTCTTCCTCCTGTTGGTGGCATAGTGGTTAGGTTTTCTTGGTTTACTTGGTTAACTGGGTTTGATTGGGCTTGAGTGTTGATAACGTTAACCAATTGAGGGCATGTGTTTCTAAGGTGGGTAGGGTCGCCACAATTGAAACAGGCTCGCGCATATGGGAACATGGGGTATTGGGGTTGGTGATAAGTTTGGGCCATGTTTTGAGTAGGGGAAAAGGTTTGGTCTTGAAAGGTGCGACAAACATTGTTCACATGACCATAGCGTCCACAAGTTGTACATAGCCGGCAAGGTAAAGTAAGGGGATGGTGATAAAAACAGTTGTTGCATCGAGGGTGAGGTCCAAGATATGGTTTCTTATTTGGGTAAGCTGAGTTGGGTGCCACTTGGGTGATTGGGATAGCTCGGATGGGTATGGCATGAAAAACTGGTTGATTTCGTTGAGTAGCAGCGAAAAGTCGCCCGACTCTTCTTCTCTTAGGATTGGGTTGAGAAGGGGATTCGGTTTGGGTGGAGTCGGAGGTTTCAGTCGATTCTTTATCCTTCTTCTTCTCCTCCTTGAAGTCTTTGTTTCGGATTCGGTTCTCGGTGAGCTCTGTTGCTAGCTCCATTGCTGCTTCCAAAGTTGCAGGCTTGGTACTTATCACAGGGTCTTGAATCTTTGACGGAAGACCACGAATGTAGTGCTCGATCAAACGGTAGAGGGGAGTGAACATGTTGGGAACCATTTGATGTAATTCGAGGAACCTTTTGTTGTAGGTGGTGTGGTCTCCTTCCATTTGCTTCAATGAATAAAATTCATCTTCTAGCTTCTTGATTTCGCTCCTTGGGCAAAATCGTCTGGTCATGATTTCCTTCAATTCGTTCCAAGTTAGGGTCATAGCATCTTCAACACCTCGTTTTGCCTTCTCTGTATTCCACCAAGTAAGTGCTATCCCATATAGTCGACCGGTAGCATAACGCACTTTGCGATCATCAGGGCAATCGCAATTTAGAAAAGTATTCTCCATTTCTTCAAACCAATGGAGGAGTGCGGTGACACCTTCAGTCCCTTTGTATTTCGGAGGGTCGCATGATTTGAAATGCTTGTAGGTACATTTAGTGGTATTTGGGGGAGAGTTGAAAATGTTTTGGTTTGCTTGATTGACAGGATTATTGGTAAGTGCTTGTTGAACTTGGATTACAATGTTGGGTATTACGGCAGCCATTTGTTGAGCGATTAAGGTAGCCATGCGTTCGCGGGCTTTCTTGCTCTCGTCTTCCTATGGGCGAGGTTAGAAGACATCTACAATGAATACATGACAAGAGTATGAGTTGGATGCTTTTGGGATCATGGGTCGCATTCAAGAATGATCATTTATAAAATAATTATACAAAAATACTACATCCATAGGATGTCTTGGGCTTTGCTCGCTGTTAGGCCCGTCATGCCGCCATACTTTACCTGTGTAATCATGTGGGCCCCCATGAATACCGGTTTTTCATATGGTTCGCACGGTTTCTGCCTGGTTGCGTACACAAAAACCCGGAGAAAATCGAGAAATATGTATACAACGTGTGATGTTCGGAATGTGTCCAGGTGTAGACACGGTGACACCTCAAAGTAGGGTTAGTTCGAACGACGTTTGGTGTGGCATGCTTTGGCCTAATAGGTCCTTCGTACTCTCATCGTTGGTCCCCAGGTAGGCAAACTGGTCCGTTATATTGGATTTATACGAATGCCAGCCTAGACAGGACGTTCCGACTACCGGTACTCGTACCCTTCCAGTTACTACATGCCCGTCGCAGAACTTACTTTGATGAGATTTGAAAATTTGCACAAAAATCTTTGGATAATGAGAATATGAAAATAAATTGAATTCATGAACATCGATATATGTATAATGTATATATGTATAATGAATATGTATATGAGCATGTATGTTTGACTGAAATGTAAACAAATATGAAACAAATAAATATCACAAGTTTGTATGTAACCACCTAATCAATTTAAAATTTAGGCAGACTATAGTATAGGCTCTAAGGGTCTAATAACCTATCCTATATCCCTATAGTCATGGCTCTGATACCAATCTGTCACACCCCGACCCGCAGCGGATAAGGTGATCGGGGCATGATTGGGTTATCATCAAAGCTCATGACATTTATTAAACGTTTCATATTCATTAATACAATTTAAATGGAAATTTACAATGATTGCTACAACATGATCTAACTACAATCTAAACTTCTTTGTTCTCTTCTAAGGCATATCCTATGTTTTCCTTGCTTCAACCTGTTCACCTGTATCATGTGTAAAAAGGTTTTTGGATCAACATAATGTTGGCGAGTGAATCCTATGGAAAACATTTGAACAATTTATTTAAATTGGTTATGAAATATGTGCACAACCAAACATGAGTAAAATTAGATGTAACTTGATCAACAATCATAATATGTTAAATGAAAACACACATGAACAATAATGGAACAATTAGAGGCACGCGATGCTCAACTCGTCTCTCACGAGGAACTGAGGGGCCTGATGAATGAATTGCATAAACATGATAATATGAATAACACACTACAAACAATATAAACTCAATGATACACACATGAATAATAATGAATTTGATGTGAAGCACGCGATATTCTACTCGTCTCCCACGAGGAACTGATGGGCTTAATGTATGAGTTTCATATGACTTGACAAAAGGCAATAAGTAAATCACAACAATAAAAACAATCTAAGTTTAAGTCATGATGTGGTATGGCACAAGTTTAAATAAATAAATTAATTATTATCATAACACATGACACACCCCAAAACGTGTAATTTAAAAGGGGGAATTGTAAGATTCACTCACAGTGGGTGCGTTCGGTTGATGACGTTGAATGCACGCGAAGTGGTTTTAACCACGAGTGAGATTTAACCTAGATAAATTGCATTATGGTTTGGTAAGTAAACGGATTTTATTAAACTATTTTAGTAGGATGGTTGGGTGCATTTTTGTGAGTTTGAGGCTATTTTCTAATCTTAAAAATGTTATTTTTAAGTATTTATAATTGATTTTTAATTAAAATAATTAAATAAAAATAATAAAAATATTTTATTTTTTTCTGACCGTTGACTGACCCTTTGACCGTTGACCTGACCGTTGACCGGTTCGATGGCAGATTATTGTGCGCTGAGTGAGGCTCGAACCCGAGACCTCTCGTACGCGTGCACGCAGCTCTACCAACTGAGCTACGTGTCTAACCCGTTATATATCCGATTTTAATTACATATATACATTAATTAGAATTAAACAGAAATCCTTTTTATTTTAAAAACGGTTTAACCGAAACGGTCATGCACTCCACAGGTCTCGAACCCGGGACCTGTGGTTTAATCCAACACACAGTCCACCGCTGGACTGTGTGTTCAACATGTTATATCATTCGGTTTTTATTATACTTAAGTACTAATTATTTATTTCCTTTTCTGCCTTAATTAAAAAGAAGAGATAATGGTCCGAGTCGGTGCTGAAGACCGGACTCGAACTCGTGACCAGCGATATAAACAAACACACAGTCCACCGCTGGACTGTGTGTCTAACTTGGTTATTATTCCGGTTATTAATATACTTAACATATATCTAAGGCGACTCCGGTTCAGTAAACAAAAATGGATTTTTATTAAGGCAGCGTGTGTGAGACGGGAATCGAACTCGAGACCTTTGCATGTTTAACGTTTTATGTGCACACAGTCCACCGCTGGACTGTGTGTCTAACCCGATTAATTTCATGATTTAAATTATACTTATAACATACTGAAATTCATCGTCTTCTTCATCTAGTTTGAACCAGAATCGGAAATCGACGGGTTTAAGATTCTTATCAGTTTATTAGCGTTTTACAGTTGATTAAGGTGAGATAAAAGTAAAAAGGAAAAGGAACTGGGCGGAAAAATATACCGACTGGACTCTCTGTTTTTCGGCAGAAATCCGGCGACAGAATTCGACTCCGGCGTCAGGTGTCTTGCAGCAGCAAGTCTCCGAAAAGATTGGAAAGAGTATGGGTATCTCCGGTATAAGCTTCAGAGGTTCAGAAAAGCTCGGCAATAGGGAAACCGGTTTTCCGGCGACGAACAGGTTTATTCCGGCGAGTGGAATTACGCCGAGAAAAGGTGTGATTTTTGAGCGAAAGTGTTTGTCGTCGGTTGTGGGTCAATTTATAGGAGAAAAACGAGATGTATTTGGTCTGATTTCGGACTGTGTTCGTTATTTAAATTTTCCGGCGGTTTTGATTTTGGTCGCGGACTTCAAACATCGGTTATAACCGATATCTGGTTAATGGGTTACGTTATAACGTAAATTTGTAGTTAAGACTCGCGAGAATTCCGGGATTCCGACGACTGAACCGTTTGGGCGCCGGTTTTGAATTCGTAAAGTCATTTTATGAATTAAATGATTCTATTAATTAACAAACGGAACATGTGGCGCAGTGGTTTGTGTGTGCGGTGATAAGTCGTTGAACTGACTCGATACAGACCCGGGTTCGAAACCCGGCAGGGGTAATATATTTTTATTTTGCGATTTTTGACAGTTTTTCAAAAACTAAATATATATCCCCGTATAATAATTGATTACGGATCGTTTAAAAATATTTTGGGCATTTAATTCGCAACGAAAATTTTGACTGACTGTTCGGTTGATAAACGGAGGGGGTTTGGTAAATCCGTTTTTGACGGATGTTACAAAAATTCTGGAGTTGTGTCTCGTGTGTAATGGTGTGTTCCATATGTCTGGCAACGTGTTTTCGTACGAGTGACCAGCTTGGACCCTATAAAAGTAGACATGCACCTCTCAGTGAGGGTTAGCCCTTTGGTCCAGAAGTTAACACAACGAGCTAGCAAACTGATCCTTTGTGTGAGATATCTAAGTTAGCATTTCTGGTGAAGACGAAGACACAAGAACACAACAAGTTTGTTTGAGACATACGAGCATTGTGTGTATATGTTTGTACTTGTTCTCAATCATTAATCAAGTAGTGAATCTTTAGTTACCCCGTGTTCTTTACTTTGCTTTAGTTGCATACACACTTGGATTCCACAATTGTGTGTATGTTATATTAACAAGGAATAGGTTTGACATCCGTAGGTGGACCTACAAGTGGTATTAGAGCTTTAGCTCTTTCCTTGTTCAAAACCGGGCTTAGTGTGTCTGAGCTAGTTTGAAGAATTCTGAAGTGTTCTTGAGTCTCCAGTAGAAAACGTAAGTTTTGGATAGTAAATTAACTTAAAACTTGGTTAAAATCTGTTGGATGCAAAAATTTTTGTGGTAAATTTTTTTTGAAGAACATCCTTGAAGAAGAAATCTGCAAAAATTTGAATCTAATTAGTTTTGTGGTAAATTTTTTTTGAAGAACATCCTTGAAGAAGAAATCTGCAAAAATTTGAATCTAATTAGTTTTGGTAGGGTTGACATTTTCTGACTTGGATCTGGACTTGGACTGTTGACTGATATAACTGTTAAAAATCTGTGTTTTAACTAAAAGTGGGTAAGACAACATGTATTTTCAAAAAAGCAGGTCTACACAAGAAAGGAAATCTCTCACCAAACCATTTCTGAAAAGATTCCTCTGAAAATACATGTTTGCAATTCCCTTTAAGTACTAAAGAGTGATTTCGGAAATCACTTACCTTATGCGTCCTTTTCGTACTTGCTTCCTCCCATCCTTTCCATTAGCCTTCCATGCTTCCACCAACCTTGAATTGATCCTATACTTTCATGTCATTATGGTTTCAATATTATTAACATGTACACACATTCTAAATTACATTCATATCACTTTCACATTGTCATTTCAACATATTCTAACATGATTGCTTGCTAGTGAGTTCAAATACCTCATAACTAACACAATTTCACTTATTGAATTTGATCAAGCATACATTTAAACACATGGCGGACATACCATGTTCTAACCTCCTAGTACAAGCTTTTAATGCACGTATTCAACTAAATTCATATGATAATCATAGATTACATCATATCTTACATTCCACTTATGTTCGTTAAGTGGTTACTTGCAAATTCACTTACAAACATCTACTAGACATTTTATCGAACACTTGGCGTATGAACCATATCTAAGGCACAATGTACAAGTAATTTATGCTACCTTCTTTCTTCACAACATCAAGCATCATGAACATTTCTCTAGTCATAGATTGCACATGCAATACCATTAGACCATTCATAGAACACTATCAACTTCCTAATTTTCGTACAAGAAATTTGTTATAAACTATTTGTTTTCAAAACTTTAGTTCGTGACCTCTGATCGGAATTTCCTTTGGAGGCATTATAGATCCACATGTCATAAAGCTACAGACAAAATATCAGCTCACTCCAACAGTCGAATCATCGGGAAAATCGATTATACTAAGTTGTATTTTAACTAAAGCGGAAATACGAACTGATTTGGAATTGGGTTTCAAAGTCACACTTAAGCAGCTCTATTTCTTATTTCCACCGTTCAAAATTGTAATCTATATGTTATGAACCATATATAAAAAAAATCAAGACGTTGCAACGGCCGGATTTCGTGGATCGTTCGGTTCTTTGCAACTGGGTTATTGGATAACATTCTAGACATATTCGATTTGTCCAATTTTAACAACTTTAAGCAAGAATTTAGAGAAATCGGAGCTTACTGTTACACTCGTAGCATCGATAATTGGTTCCGGGTTGCAACCCATAACTTCGACCACCTCCGGCCACCATCGGCCACCGCGAATCGCCGCTAAAAGCCACCGTCAGCCACCCCTCTTTCTCTAGTTCTCACTTTTTCTCTTATTTCTCTCTCTATCTTGAGAGAAAGATCTACCCAAAATGAGCCATAAGGGTCTATATATATATATGTATATAGACCTTTGGATATTTATATAATCTTCCTTTCATGTTTGATTCTTAGGACAATGCCCCGTCAAGTTATGGCGAGTTACAATATGAGGTAGCTGTATATCCCTGAACAGAACCCGTCATATTTATCGACATATATTACTAAAATACATTGCGTTACATTATGCTCATACTCAGCAAATTATTTTTCCATTATAATCGTTAACAACGAATTATAAAGTGATATTTTATAACTTCATCTAAAATGGTAACCATACTAATGTGCTCTAATATCTCTCTAATTACATAACACGAATTAATCTCATTTACGCATTTTAGGTTGTTACAAGTCTACCCCCCTTAAAGAAGGTTTCATCCTCGAAACCTTGTTCATTCGCACTAGACAATATCTTCGTTCACCTTCTTTTTCTTATTCTTACCTTTCATTTTACTCGTGAAATGTGTATACCACAACATGAATACATTCAGAATCTGGACAAAGGTTTCATTCATGAATAAATATAATCGTGTGCATTGTCTTTAATTTCTTAGATAAAGCAATTCACTTTCATAATCACATAAAAGTCGGAACCCAATCCAGAGCTCTTATTAGTGTCATTTTCATTGTATAATGTTGATTCCTAGCAAAATCCTCACTAGCGATTTATTCATTGAATTCATCCAATATGCATACTAATGCAAAATGTACTCGAGGTTTCGCACAAACCTAAATTTACGGTTTGTTTATACCTTCCTAATTAAACATAATACATTTATTAATCATATAAATTGATTTACTCCATTTTACGGATATATATCATATTTGATGTTTCATGTTTGTTCACCATGAGCAAACCTCAACATCACATTACTAATGTTTCTTCTAATTACTTTCATATTCATATGATGGGTCAACATATCATCATAAGCATACTATAAACACTTAATTATATCAATACTTACTTCTAATCACAAGCTAAACATCCTACTAACCTTGATTTTATTGCATAACCTGACGGTTTGTGACTCGAATCGGCTCGTTTCTTTATGAGTTCCTGAAATGCCAGGATTGATCGAATCCATTCATTTATTGATCTTACGCCTATGCTGTCACACCCCGGATTTCCATCCCGAAATCCATACACCGATGGGTCCGGGTGGGGAGTATCGTGACGTAAGTTGATAACATCATTGTCAATTAAACATAGCACAACGGAAGTATTGGAGTAAAAATACATTACAAACCGAATGTTCAAAATATAAAATAATATACAGGCTCGTAATAGAAGATCCACAGGCGGATCATAAAATATACAAGAAAGAATATAAAACAGACTTTAGGGCAGATCTAAGGATTTGCAAGATCCTCTTATTCACTATCGAGCAGCTTCCGGCCTATTTCATATTGTACCTGCAGTTTAGTCTTTGGACGATACGTCAGCTTTCGCTTGCAAATACACCCAACTGACTCATTTTGAAAACTTAAAAAAATGATTTTTAAGTGCAAAACGGCACAAAATATTTTATTAACTTGGGAAAGTTGAATTTACAACCTTGTATCAGATTCACATGTTTGTCAATACATACAGGGCCCGGACAGAAATCGAGACATGATTAAATACATACCGAACTCACGAAGGAGTTATCCCCAATGCCTTGGGTAATTTGCATATGGGCATCTGACAGGTGTATACCTACACCCCGTGCTAAGGTCGTGGCAAATAACTAATGTATTGAGCCGAGGATTTCCAGGAGACGGTATTTAACCCCTGATGTTTAAGTTATCAAACAAAACTGATTAAAACGAAATATGGGGTTTACTAGCCACAAACGGGCATTCGATTGACCCTATTTTGGACCAAGCGGTAATAATTTACCGTATCCCAAGCCCATATAGGGAAAACAAGTCGAGAATATTTACCTGAGCTAATCTTCTTCTTTTATTTTTAAATAACTCAGTCGTATACAAAAGTACCAAGTGCAGATAGCATTTACCGGCAAGGCTCTAGTCTGGATTCTGGCATAAGCTAACGAATTAAATACTATCGGTCTTTATTTAAGTCATAGACTTAGACCGAGTAGTGTACATGATCAAGACGTATAACGCTTGATTAAACGATGATCGGATAGAATGTAGTTTAATCCCGACAAGTACTTGACTTGTATAATATGGGTAAATATAAACATTCTAGATTTTGAAATTTACATGACAAGGTTAAACCCGTTTCGGTAAATTTTCGTAAGATAGATATATATACTTAACCGTACGCATAAAAGCGATATCAGGTAGCTGGATAAGTCATGGACAAGTTCTATATGCCACTATATTTTAAATAAGTTAAAATATCAGTAGGATATCAACGTACATGCCTGTTAAGGTTTTAAAATGAACTATGCCTCATAAGGGCATTTTGGTAATTATATCCCGTATAAAAGGAACTCGAATATAATTTAATGTCATAATTATAAGTATTCTGGAAAAATAATTATTTATGATATAATATCAGTAGGATGTCAATTATATGTGTAAATTATCTTTTATGACCAAACTATGCACCGAATGGGCATTTTAGTCATTTTACACAAAGTTTATAAATTATTTGGGATTGTGAGTTTATAACATGTACCTATTGTAATTATATTAAAAATTAGTTTTAAAATTCAGCAGGTATCAAGTCTTGGTCAATAATATGGTTTAAAACCATGCTATGCGCCGAAACGGCGCCTATGTCGTAATATGACGTCTTTAAGCGATGTTTATGAAAACTGATGTTAAAGTCAGATTAAAATGTTTAAAATATGTTATTTAATATAACATATTAGTAGGTAAATGATTTACCTTGAAAAGATTTGATAAAACTATTTTATAAGCTAGAAGGGCTAAAATCGTCATTTATCGACATAGTTTAAGGACCTGTTTGAAAACTCAGTTTATAACTTGGTTTAACATCCCAAATAATCCTACTTATAATATTACATCAGTAGGAAACTCATTTTCAAGTTCATCATTATTTAAAAACCTTGTTTTATGCAAAAATGACATTTTAATAAAGAATGGCATAATTACGGAACTTGCGCATAAACTTGGATTCTGATTATGATCATGTAATATAACCTCATGTTACAACTGGCAAATAACTGATAATTCCGTACAATGTAATCACTAATTTCATATTATAATCTCATGCATGATTATCGTAATTTAAATTCAAAACTGAGTCGTACGTTATTAGGGCAAGCAAATCTGATCATAACATATACTGGTTTCCGCTACGACGAGAAATTGACCAAAACAACGCCCTAAAAGTGTTGGTAGAAAGTGCTGGACGCACTAATTGCGGTGACATTAACTGTGTCGGAAAGCCCGCTGAAACGAATCAGAACAAGGAATAACGGCATGTTAATGCCATACCTGAGTCCATATACAAATGAAAACACATATTTGAGAACAACTATTACTAAAATACATAACTTTCCGGTATAACGCCTAAATTGTAAAAATGTCCGTTTCGGCAAAAAAGGCGACAAATGGCGATTTGTCCGCAAGACTAATTCGGAGGATTCTGGATGTCAAGATAAGAATAAAACAATGCTAAACATCCTAAAATAATGTGAGAATAGCAAAAATGCGCAAAACACATCGTTTCCGGTCATTCGTCAAACACTGCGCAATTCGACTAGAAAGCGGACGATCGTCGAAACGACGAATATTTTAGTGGCCGATAGCCTCATCTGAGCGTCTAGTGAATTAGTTAAGCATTATTTGGAACTCAGAATCCATTCATCTAACATGAGGTCACGGAAACACAACTCTCGGAAAAGTTCGACGGCGGATCATAAAAGTGCCGATATCAATCGAACGGTCGAGCGAACTAGTCATGAATATTTTGGATCGAAAATGCACTAATTTGACACCATATTAGTTGTGGTAATCGAAAACCAACGCTTCCAGTAATAAATATATAGTTCCGTTTATTATTGAATACTTCGACGATGAACGATCTAGCGACATATCCGTCATCCGAAACTTATTTTGGAAGTTCGTATGGATTAAATGGCATGTAATTACACCCTAAACACAAGTCTTATGCTTAAGATGCTAGAAGATTAACCCTAATTACCATACTTACCCTAATTACTAAAATATCTCAAATTACAACATGTGGTAAAAAAACAAAATTTACACTTCACCCCCCATCAAGTTCACGGCTCAAGTGGGTCCCACCCCACTTGATTTTGTTGATAAATCTTGATCTTAAGTATGGTGTGTTAGATGTTGATGGGCTTGAAAGATTAGATGTATAAATCATGACCTTCCAAAAATAATTCATCACTTTTTCCTTCAAAATTGCAACATATCCTCTCATTCTTCTTCCTCCACCCCACGGCTCCACCACCTCCACCCTAAGCCACCATTGTGCCACCTTAGAACACCACATTCCATACACTTTGAAGCTTAATCAAGCCTATTAAAGAAGCATTCAAGGATGGAGATCATTAGGGGTTCTTAAGGAGCTTCTTTTCCTCTATAATCTTCAAGAAATTTGTGCACCTATTGTGAGCAAATTTCCTCCATAATCTAACTTATTTTTATGCTTATATTATTAGCGTACAAGTTGATCATCTTGAAAATCAAGAAAAGATAAGTTAAACACCCTAAAACATAACATAATAATAACATTAAATATTGTGTATTTTGTGATGATTATATGCTTATATGAATGTTAGATTGTATATTGAAGTTGTTTATGTTGATATTATGATATAAAAGTGAAATGATCTTGTGTCATTTAGTATAAAAACAAGGATTTAAATATGATAAGGTTTAAATCTAAACAAGATCATCACTTACATCATCCATGCAAAATTCTACAACTTAAAAATAATTTTTATACATAAGAATGATTTTTGTAAGAAGTAAACATATGTATTTAAGTTGTAATCACATTAAAAATGTGTAGTAATCAAAGGGTTACATGCATGAACTTGTTTAAAAAACATACTAAAGTATTGTTTTGAAAAGAATAACAAACATTAAAAACCCTCTTGATTTACTAGAGTTTTTAACAATAAAAGTCATGGATGATGATATGTAGATTATGTTAAATACATATTACATGGGTTGTTGATGATGATTATGAGTTTAAACAGGTTTTAAATACGTTTTTAAAACGTGGAAAACGCCATAGTTTAGGGGAAACTATGGCGAAATTTTCTAAAAATCTAATCGCGATTAAAGAATGATTAGTGGGGTGATTAGTGGGACTAAACGTGATTAGTAACTTAAAACATCATTAAGTGGAATCTAATGACAAGGGTTTTCCCTAAATAACCAATTGTTTAAATAAAGTTACAAATATTTATTTATAAGTAAAATAAATACTTTTACAAATATATATTCTTAGATGGAAAATAATACAAGTGTTTGTATGCATATTTGTTGCTAATAAATGATATGTATACATGTGTGTACTGTATATGTATGTATTAGAAATTAGGGTATTCACAATAAAATACCTAATCTTATACAAAATACAAACCCTTAAATAATATACCAAGTATTGGTGACATAATAAATAGATTCTCACAATACGTCGAAACAATAAATTGGACAATTAAAGCAATGCGAACAATAGGCGGACATTCAAGATTACACCATCACATCGACGACCAACGGATGAACCGCCGGCATGAAAGGTCATTGCGACAACGGGCGACCCTCGACGAAAATGAATATAAAACGAACAACGCCCAATGACATGTGAAGGGCAAGGCCCAATGACAAGAAAACATGGGCTAGGTCCAATGACATGTGAAGGGCAAGCCCAATTCACACATTGTTTGAAAACAATACTATATATATATTTTTGAGAAATATATATAACAATATTCATCGAACAAACAAACTAGCAACACTATAATAACATTCTAAGTTGTTCAATCATAACAATTAAATAAATAACAAGAATTCAAGATGAACAACGTGTACAAGGTCCATTAAGACCTAGGTGTCTAATGAAACCAATACGCATGTAGGTTGCATACTTTGCGGACACCGAAAGTTAAACAGTACGACTTAAAGGAACGTAAAACCTGTGAGTTCATGTCCCTCCTTTCACTTACTTCAAGTTTTATTTTAAACTATCGAGGGGAAATACATGTCATGTCAAAACAGTATGTTAGCTATGGGTTAGCAGATAACAGATCATTGTGTGTAAGTAGGATGATAACAATAGTAACCATTAATCACTTAGTGACTAAGGTGCAAAAGAAGTAGATCTATTAAGTTTGAGACCCGCTCCACTCCTGGTTGGTATATCCTTCCGAGTGCTTTTGTTATCCCAATGATGTCAAGGTGATCTCGGTTTAGTTACTTACTTATGGCACAAGTATGTGAGGGTGCTCGCGACACACTGATAGATCCTTAATTAACTCATTGATGCTAATAACATACTTGGATTTCAATACAGGTTTTCAAGGATGACATTTTGATACAAAAACATTAAACTACATGAACTCGCCAACTTTATGTTAACTTTTTAAAATTACATGTGTTTCAAGACGCAGGACTTGAGTTGGTGTTGGGAATCCGGGTATGGGATTTTCAAGACAACGATGTATTACTTTTGGAGGGTTTGCCCTTTATATCCCAACCTCGTTTGGGTATATAGAGGTCAAATCCTCAACATTAAATTGTGATGAAAACACTATCGTATTTTGGAACTTTGTCTTTTAAACTATGTTGTAATGGTAATCTGAAACTGATGACAATGTGATTTCACCTTTTGATATTGTAATATCGGAACGAAACTTATGAATGGCATGCATCATTGTTAATTTATAATGTTTACTATATCGGATGCAATGATTACCTATTAGTCACACACTTGCTCTTCCGCTACGACCAGGGTGTGACAGTTGGTATTAGATCTCCGATTGTAGTGAACCAGGGAAAAACTTTTTATTAAAAGTTGGTCTACAATCACCAGGGGCTCACACATGAAAACAAAGTTTTAAAGCATGATAGAAATGTTTTGGGGATTATAACAAGGTAACAAAAAGGTTTCCATTGTGTCACTATAACACAAGGATCTATCACACGAGCTCAACTATAAGTAATGAGCGGAGTCAACACATAATTAGTCAATGATGGATAGACACAAAACAGTAAGATTCCATGGAATACAAAAGAGAACAAGCTTTGCATGAGAAATGGTGATTAATTTAATATATATCATAAACTACTAACATGTATATGTTTGCATTGTACGAATTATTTGCTAGGACTATGTCTTCAACATCGAGTTATGAGGAAGACCCAGAGGAGTATATATCCGATGATGGATATGATCCTGCTGCCGAGGCCCAACCTTTAGAGGATGGAACCGAAGATGGAGACGATGGGGACTTCCAACCACTGGCACTGATCGATCCTATGGAGGTAGATGCACCTCCAGCAGACGGCGTATTGGCTGTCCCTCAGCCCCCGCATGACATCATAGTGTATGGTCACCCAGAGGGTGAACACGCTATTGTACTGATTTGGAAGATGACGACAACGAAATACAAGTATTCCATGTTGAACACATGGAGGACGAGCTGGGAGATGGCGAGGTCTTCGACGATATCGCTATACTGAGATTCCACCCCCGGATATCCCAGTCGTGAACATCTCATCATCTACTGATGCTGAGTGAGCATGAGGCGGACGATGCTTCATCTGCCGTCCCAGGCACCCCTGCATCCATGTATTCACCCCCTGCGGCCTTACCAGCTCGCGTCAGTCCATTCTCTGTCAGAGTCTCGACCCCTGGACCCACTCAATATACGTGCCTACCCGTTACTACTCTCTAAGCGGCACTCCACGTGCCCCTGAGCAGCCACCACCCTACTTCTCTAAGAGGTCCACGTACCACCCTATTTTCAACCCATCTGCAGCTGGACCTTCTCATATGCCAGGATCTTCTTTCTCTGATAGAGTGCCACCCATGTATGACCCACGACCCACACCACCACAGCAGGTATGTTTACCCCGACAACTCCACCGGGCATGAGCCCTTCAGACCCTTATCATCCCTCACACTTTCCTCAGATTCCTGTGGAGGAAAGAGTGACTTCACATGACCTACAGCTCTCCCAGATCTTTCGTAGGATTTGGGAGATAGAGTCGCAGCGTACTGCGCACGCCACTACCAGAGTGACACCCCCACCATTGTCATCACCGATACCACCCCCACCATCATACCCACCTCCATCACCACCACTAACTCCACCTTTCTACTGCCCATTCCATCACTCGTCATGCCCGTCTGAGGCACGAGTGCAGGAGCTTGAGCAGTTTCAGACGGATGCTACTAGGCGCATTTCTAGCCTCAAGGAGGAGATGGCCTACTACCACACATGTTCTCATGGTTGCCATTCCACCACCCCCTCCACCCCAGTAGCATGTTTGTAGATATCTTTTGGGGATCAGCTGTACTTCTGTTGTTTTGGCTCATGAAGACCCAACCTTGAAGATCCCAGCTTTTGGAAGACAACTATTTGATGTGAAGAAGCAATGTAGTAGAAAATGGTACTTTTGTAATGTAAAAACTTGTATTGACTAGGGCTGTGTACCCCTAAGTCCTTTTTGGCTCTTCGCGAACAAATTGTAACAAGTTTTCCTTGTATAAAAGTGTACTTTCTTTATGTTACATTGTATTTCTTTTATGTTATGGTTGATTATGTCATGATGTGGTGATTTTATGATTGATGCATTACAACGTGGTGATATTATGATTTATACTTTATGATGTGGCGAGCTATGTGTATGATGACGATGGGTGTGCGTATGGCGTTTGCATATATTCATTTATTTATTTATCATGTCCGATGTGCTATTGCATATATATAAAAAAATAAATAATAATAATAAATAAATATAAATAAATAAATAGTAATAATAACATGAAAGTATTATTCGACTAATTGTGAGCGACATATTGAATTAGAAGACGATGCCGCCCCGCAGGAGAAGTTCAAACAATAACACCCTACCCACCACACAAGAGGAGTTGAATGAACGTATCTCCCAAGCCATTGCACAGTACGAGGCAAACCGCTCTAAGCATAGCGGCGGTACAGGAAGTTCAACAGGAGTAAATCCTCCCACTGGTAATACACGGTTTCTCATAAAACCTCGATACACTCTCATCTATCTTATTCGTGCTACTTACTCATGCTTAAATGGTGTATCTAATGATTTCAGGTTGCACATATAAGCAGTTTCTTGACTGTAAACCTCTGAACTTCGATGGTACCGGAGGCGCTGTAGCCTTCGTACGCTGGACTGAGAAGACAGACTCAGTCATCCGAATGAGTAAGTGCCCGGCTGAATTAAGAGTCACCTATGTTACTGGACTCTTTGTGGATGGATCTCTATCATGGTGGAACCTTCAGGTCCCAACCAAGTGCAATGATGTTGCATATGCCCTGACCTGGGAGGAACTAAAAGAGATGATGAAGAAAAAGTATTGTTCAAGATTCAGAAATTCAAAAGTTGGAGACAGAATTTTGGAATCTGAAAATGGTCGGTTCAGACATTTCTGGGTATACACAGCGATTCCATGATTTATCCCGAGTGGTGTCATATCTAGTGGAACCAGAATTTAAACGTATTGAGAGGTGCATTTGGGGACTTGCCCCCGGATCCCGAGTTTGGTTACCTCTTCGAAACCCATAGAGCTCAGTGAAGCTATTGAGCAAGCTATCAGTCTGACCAAAGAGGCTATACATCTGGGGAAGTTGCCTAAGTATGGGGAAGCAAGAAAGAATCTACTGAGGAGACTACTGATCCCAACAAACGGAAATTTTCTCACTTCACGAAAGGCTCTCGTGGTAACAACAACAGTAACAAGAGACAAGCCGCGAGAGAAGTTAAGGAAACCAAAGCATATGTTACCACAACCACGAACACTGCAGTTAAGAAATCTTATACTGGGATGCACCAAAATGTTCCAAGTGTCCTTTTCACCATCACGGGAATCTCGTGGCCCCAAGTGTGGAAAATGTGGCAAATTTGGTCATCACACCAAGCGAGTGGGAACAATACGGGAGATCGAGGTTGTTTCATATGCGGAGAAAAAGGACATTTCAAGAAAGATTGTCCTAAAGCGAATCAAGCACGAGGAAGGGCATTTGTAATTGGAGCTAAGGATGTTCGTCAGGATCCAAACGTGGTCACCGGTACGTTCCCTATCAATGATCACTTTGCATCTATTCTTTTGATACTGGGGAAGATTTCAGTTTTATTTCTAAAGAGTTTAGAGATATGTTTGGGGTAAACTCAGTAAACTAGATGTTCCCTACTCGATTGAGTTAGCTAACAGAATATTAGTAGAGTCGAAAGAAATAATAAAGAAATGTACGTTAGAGTTGGGTGAACGAAAGTTTGATATAGATCTATTACCAGTTCAACTGGGTAGTTTTGATGTTGTTATCGGGATGGATTGGCTATCCAATAATCGAGCAGAGGTTATATGTCATGAGAAAATCATTCGCATCCCCTTACCCGACGGAAAACACTTGATAATTCACGGTGAGAAGCGCGGCATGCCTCTACGTATCATAAACTGCATGAAGGCGCAGAAATGTTTAAGGAAAGGATGTATCGCTTTTCTGGCCCACGTGGTGGATAAGAAGGCCGAGGAGCGCACGATTGAAGACATACCGGTAGTAAGGGAATACTCCGAAGGTCTTTCCAGAAGACTTGCCAGGACTACCTCCTCAGAGACAAGTCGAATTTCGTATTGATTTAGTGCAGGAGCTGCACCTGTGGCAAAAGCTCCATACCGTCTAGCGCCCTCGAAAATGCAAGAATTATCTACGCAGTTGCAAGAGCTGCTCGACAAAGGTTTCATAAGACCGAGTTTCTCGCCTTGGGGAGCTCCGGTGCTATTCGTGAAGAAAAAGGACGGAACATTTCGCATGTGCATCGATTACCAAGAGTTAAATAAGTTAACTATCAAGAACCGGTACCAATTACCAAGAATCGATGATCTATTGACCAGTTGCAAGGGTCAAGTTTTTACTCGAAGATCGATTTGAGATCCGGTTATCATCAATTGAGAATCCAAGAGGAAAGCATTCCTAAGACAGCGTTTAGACTCGTTACGGTCATTACGAGTTCCTTGTTATGCCCTTTGGCCTAACGAACGCCCCTGCAGTATTCATGGATTTGATGAACCGTGTGTGTAAGCCATACCTTGACAAGTTCGTGATCGTATTCATAGATGATATATTGATGTACTCACGCACCAAGAAAGAGCACGAACAACACCTGAGAACCATTTTGGAATTGCTGAAGAAAGAACAGTTATACGCCAAGTTGTCGAAATGCGAATTTTGGATTCACGAGGTACAATTTCTCGGTCATGTGGTGAACGGGAAAGGAATACATGTGGACCCTTCAAATATCGAGGCCATAAAGAATTGGACCACGCCAAGAACCCCCACGGAAATACGACAATTCCTAGGCTTAGCGGGATATTACAGGAGATTTATTGAAAACTTCTCCAAGGTTGCACAACCGCTAACCTCGCAAACCCAGAAGGATAAAAAGTTTGATTGGGGAGAGAAGCAAGAATCGACGTTCCAAGTATTGAAAGAAAAGATATGCAAGGCACCAATACTATCCCTCCTGGACGGTACCGATGACTTTGTGGTGTACTGTGATGCATCACATCAAGGTTTGGGTTGCGTGCTAATGCAACGAGAAAAAGTCATCGCGTACGCGTCACGACAGTTGAAAGTTCATGAAAGGAATTATGCCACGCATGACCTGGAGTTAGGTGCCGTGGTATTTGCCTTGAAGATCGGCGTCATTATTTATATGGCACTAAGTGTACCATATTCACAGACCATAAAAGTCTTCAACATATATTCAATCAGAAGGAACTGAATATGCGCCAACGACGTTGGGTGGAACTGTTGAATGATTATGACTGTGAGATTAAGTATCACCCGGGCAAAGCAAATGTCGTAGCAGATGCCTTGAGTAGAAAAGAATGAGTTAAAACATTACGGGTGCGAGCGTTGGAGATGACAATCCAAACGAACTTCACAACTCGAGTGCGTGAAGCACAGCAAGAAGCGTTGAAACCAGAAAACATTCCAGCTGAATCATTAAAGGGTATGGAAAAGCAATTGGAACCGAACAAGGATGGAACTTTATATTTCATGGGAAGGATTTGGATTCCCTATTATGGCAAGTTGCAAGACTTGGTGTTGGATGAAGCACACAAGTCCAAGTATTCGATACACCCAGGATCGGACAAAATGTACCAGGATCTGAGAGAATATTATTGTGGCCTAATCTCAAGGGAGACATTGCGACCTATGTTGGGAAATGCCTAACTTGTGCAAAGGTCAAGGCCGAATACCAAAAGGCATCTGGGTTATTACAACAATCCGGAGATCCCGGTCTGGAAGTGGGAACAGATATCAATGGATTTCATTACAAAGTTACCACGGACCTCTCGAGGTCATGACATGATCTGGGTTATCATGACCAGCTAACCAAATCAGCTCACTTCCTACCCATCAGCGAGAAAGACAGTACGAGAAACTAGCTGGAACTGTACCTGAAGGAGATTGTGGCACTCATGGTGTGCCAATCTCGATAATCTCTATAGAGAAGGTCCCTTTATGTCACGTATCTGGCAATCATTTCAAAATTCATTTGGTTTTCGCTTGGATTTAAGCACAGTCTTTCACCCGCAGACCGATGGTCAGAGCGAGCGAACCATTAAAACATTAGAAGACATGCTTCGGGCCTGTGTGATGGATTTAGGCGGAAACTGGGATACTCATTTACCGTTGGTAGAGTTTTCCTACAATAACAATTATCACACCAGTATCAAGGCTGCTCCATTCGAAGCATATATGGACAAAGTGCCGATCGCCATTGTGTTGGGCGGAAGTCGGTGACAGACAACTTATTGGTCCCGGACTAGTACAAGAGACCACAGACAAGATATTCAAGATACGTGAGCGTATTAAAGTAGCCCAAGATAGACAAAAGAGCTATGCGGATCGAAGACGCAAACCATTATCCTTCAAGGTGGGAGACAAAGTATTGTTAAAGGTCTCACCTTGGAAAGGCGTAGCTAGGTTCGGAAAGCGTGGGATGCTCAACCCGAGATATATTGGACCTTTCGAAATTCTGGCAAAGATTGGTACTGTGGCTTACAAGTTAAAACTGCCAGAGGAACTCAATAACGTACATGACACATTTCATGTGTGCAATTTAAAGAAAAGTCCAACAAATGACACCGTTATTATTCCAGCAGATGAAATTCATGTTGATGACAAATTACAATTCATCAAAGAACCAGTTGAAGTCATGGACTGGAAGGTCCAAAAGATAAGAAGAAGCCAAATCAAACTGGTGAAGGTTCGCTCGAATTTGCGTCATGGTCCCGAGTATACGTGGGAGCGTGAAGACAAATCAAGTCAAAATGCCCCCACCTGTTCGAGAAGACTCCTTCAGTGGATGCCTCAAGCTGAATTTCGTACGAAATTCTTTTTCACAGGGGGAGTATATGACAACTGGCAAATAACTGATAATCCCGTACAATGTAATCACTAGTTTCATATTATAATCTCATGCATGATTATCGTAATTTAAATTCAAAACTGAGTCGTACGTTATTAGGGCAAGCAAATCTGATCATAACATATACTGGTTTCCGTTACAACGAGAAACAGACCAAAACAATCCCTAAAAGTGTTGGTAGAAAGTGCTGGATGCACTAATTGCGGTGAAACTAACTGTGTCGGAAAGCCCGCTGAAACGAATCAGAACAAGGAATAACGGCATGTTAATGCCATACTTGAGTCCATATCAAATGAAAAAACATATTTGAGAACAACTATTACAAAAATACATAACTTTCCGGTATAACGCCTAAATTATAAAATTGTCTGTTTCGGCCAAAAAGGAGACAAATAGCGATTTGTCCGCAAGACAAATTCGGAGGATTCTGGATGTCAAGATAAGAATTAAACAATGCTAAACATCCTAAAATAATGTGAGAATAGCAAAAATGCGCAAAACAAATCGTTTCCGGTCATTCGTCAAACACTGCGCAATTTGACCGGAAAGCGGCCGATCGTCGAAATGACGAATATTTTAGTGGCCGATAGCCTCATCCGAGCGTCTAGTTAACTAGTTAAGCATTATTGGAACTCGGAATCCATTCATCTAACATGTGGTCACGGAAACACAACTTTCGGAAAAGTTCGACGGCGGATCATAAAAGTGCGGTGTCGATCGAAAAGTCGAACGGAAGACGTATCGGCAACCCTAATTCATCGTGTATTGTCTAGCGAACTAGTCATGAATATTTTTTGATCGGAAATGCACTAATTTGACACCATATTAGTTGTGGTAATCGAAAACCAACGCTTCCAGTAATAAATATATAGTTCCGTTTATTAGCGAATACTTCGACGATGAACGATCTAGCGACATATCCGTCATCCGAAACTTATTTTGGAAGATCATATGGATTAAATGCCATGTAATGACACCCTAAATACAAGTCTTATCTTAAGATTCTAGAAGACTAACCCTAATTACCATACTTACCCTAATTACTAAAGTATCTCAAATTATAACATGTGGTAAAAAAAATTTACACTTCACCCCCCCCCCATCAAGTTCACGGCTCAAGTTGGTGCCATCCCACTTGATTTTGTTGAAAAATCTTGATCTAAAGTATGGTGTGTTAGATGTTGATGGACTTAAAAGATTAGATGTATAAATACGACCTTCCAAAAATAATTCATCACTTTTTCCTTCAAAATTGCAACATATCCTCTCATTCTTCTTCCTCCACCCCATGGCTCCACCACCTCCACCCTATGCCACCATTGTGCCACCTTAGAACACCACATTCCATACACTTTGAAGCTTAATCAAGCCTATTAAAGAAGCATTCAAGGATGGAGATCATTAGGGGTTCTTAAGGAGCTTATTTTCTTCTATAATCTTCAAGAAATTTGTGCACCCATTGTGAGCTAATCTCCTCCATAATCTAACTTATTTTTATGCTTAGATTATTAGTGTACAAGTTGATCATCTTGAAAATCAAGAAAAGATAAGTTAAAAGCCCTAAAACACAACATAAGAATAACATTAAATAATGTGTATTTTGTGATGATTATATGCTTATATGAATGTTAGATTGTATATTGAAGCTGTTTATGTTGATATTATGATATAAAAGTGAGATGATCTTGTGTGATTTAGTATAAAAACAAGGATTTAAATATGATAAGGTTTAAATCTAAACAAGATCATAAACTTACATCATCCATGTAAAATACTACAACTTAAAAATAATTTTTATACATAAGAATGAATTTATTAAGAAGTAAACATATGTATTTAAGTTATATCACATTAAAAATGTTTAGTAATCAAAGGGTTACATGCATGAACTTGTTTAAACAACATACTAAAGAATTGTTTTGAAAAGAATAACAAACATTAAAAACCCTCTTGATTTACTAGAGTTTTTAACAACAAAAGTCATGGATGATGATATGTAGATTATGTTAAATAAATATTACATGGGTTGTTGATGATTATTATGAGTTTAAACAGGTTTTAAATACGTTTTTAAAAGGTGGAAAACGCCATAGTTTAGGGGAAACTATGGCGAAATTTCTAAAAATCTAATCGCGATTAAAGCATGATTAGTGGGGTGTGGGACTAAACATGATTAGTAACTTAAAACATCATTAAGTGGAATCTAATGACAAGGGTTATCCTAAATAACCAAGCGTTTAAATGAAGTTACAAATATATATTTATAAGTAAAATAAATACTTTTACAAATAAATATTCTTAGATGGAAATAATACAAGTGTTTGTATGCATATTTGTTGCTAATAAATTATATATATACATGTGTGTATTGTATATATATGTGTTAGAAATTTAGGGTATTCACAATAAAATACCCAATTTATACAAAATACAAACACTTAAACAATATACCAAGTATTGGTGACATAATAAATACATTCTCACAATGCGTCGAAACAACAAATCGGAAATTAAAGCAATGCGAACAATAGGCGGATATTCAAGATTACACTGTCGCATCAATGACCAACGGATGAACCGCCGGCACGAAAGGTCATTGTGACAACGGGTGACCCTCGACGAAAATGAATATATAATGAACAACGCCGATGACAAGTCTAAATATATATTTAGGCATTAAACATATATATGTTATCGAAATGAAAAATCCGGAAAGTTAAGTGTATTAAAAAGTTAGAAAAATTACAAGTAAACACTTATAATAAAAATGGGCTTACATATATATACATTTGGGCTAGGCCGAATTGTGAAAATCATATATTAGGCCCAAAAATAATAAAGGCCCAAAAACATATAAAAATACATGGGCTAGGCCCAAAGACATAAAAACATGGGCTAGGCCCAAAGACATAAAAACATGGGCTAGGCCCAAAGACGAAAAAACATGGGCTAGGCCCAAAGACATAAAATACATGGGCTAGGCCATGCAAAATGCTAGCATGACAAGAAAACATGGGCTAGGCCCAATGACAAGAAAACATGGGCTAGGCCCAATGCGAAAACATGCTGCCAATGACTAAGAAGGCCCAGTTCACAAATTGTTTGAAAACAATAATATATAATATTTTTGAAAATATATATAACAATATTCATCGAACAAACAAACTACCAACACTATAATAACATTCTAAGTTGTTCAATCATAACAAGTAAATAAATAACAAGAATTCAAGATGAACACGTGTACAAGGTCCATTAAGACCTAGGTGTCTAATGAAACCAATACGCATGTAGGTTGCATACGTTGCGGACACTGAAAGTTAAACAGTACGACTTAAAGCAACGCAAAAACTGTGATTTCATGTCCCTCCTTTCACTTACTTCAAGTTTTGTTTTAAACTATCGAGGGGAAATACATGTCATGTCAAAACAGTATGCTAGCTATGGGTTAGCAGATAACAGATCAATGTGCGTAAGTAGATGATAAAAATAGTAACCATTAATCACTTAGTGACCAAGGTGCAAAAGAAGTAGATCTATTGAGTTTGAGACCCGCTCCACTCCTGGTTGGTATACCCTTCGAGTGCTTTTGTGATCCCGATGATGTCAAAGTAGTCTCGGTTTGGTTACTTACTTATGGCACAAGTATGTCAGGGTGCTCGCGACACACTGATAGATCCTTAATTAACTCATTGATGCTAATAACATACTTGATTTCAATACATGTTTTCAAGGATGACATTTTGATACGAAAACATTAAACTAACATGAACTCGCCAACTTTATGTTGACTTTTTAAAATTATATGTGTTTCAGGACGCAGGACTTGAGCTGGTGATGGGAATCCGGGTATGGGATTTTCAAGACAACGATGTATTAGTTTTGGAGGGTTTGCCCTTTATATCCCAACCTCGTTTGGGTATATAGAGGTCAAAGCCTCAACATGGAATTGTGATGAAAACACTATCTTATTTTGGAACTACGTCTTTTAAACTATGTTGTAGTGGTAATCTGAAACTGATGACAATGTGATTTCACCTTTTGATATTGTAATATCAGAATGAAACTTATGAATGGCATGCATCGTTGTTAATTTATAATGTTTACTATATTGGATGCAATGTTACCTATTAGTCACACACTTGCGCTTCCGCTATGACCAGGGTGTGATACCTCAGAGGGTTATGCTACATTATATTATGATCATAATACAACTTTAGATCAATAGGTAACTAATCTAAATCGGGTCAAAATCAAAAGTCAAAGTAGAAGTCAAACTTTGCGACTTTCGGTTGCGAACCAACACTAGAACTGAAATTGACGAGCCGAACATGTTCTCACATTTTCTAATAATTAGTATCAACTTGTTTAAGTGTCAAAACAGGTTTCATAACATATATAAGATTGTTTTATGATTTTTCCGAAAAATAGCTTGTTTGACTTTTTAATATCATAACTTTGACTCATCAATTGGTCTAGCAATCGTGATCTTCAGGAGGTGCCATTTATAGGGATTAACACCTACCTTATTGCTATCACTTAGCCATGTTCATTTCGAACAATGGCTGGACCATAATGGTCTTAACCGAAAGTCAAAGCGTTTTCCATAAACGCTTGACTTTTGGCTATAAAAGCCTATAAACGAAAATGCACAAAGAAGGAACACTTACCAGTGATTCCTAAGGTGCAAAAGAACTAAGTTGGATGCTCCTTTTAGCTAGGAACTTCTAGAGGAGTGAGAAGAGTGAATAAATGAGAAAGGTGCAAGTTGGAATGTGAACTTGAGCACCTATTTATATTTGGGGAACTCAAAAGACGTGAAGCCAAGTGTTTAGGGGTGTAAGAGGAAGCTTATAAGTGTCCCAAAACGTAGCATAGCAGTTTGGGAAGCCATGGTTTCGGTTTTAATGGTTTTGGAGTTTTGTTGGAGACCAAGCAAAACTTTCTGCAGCAGAGGGCTTCTCGGGCCCTGCGAGAGACAGGCCATGTCTCTCGCGGCCCGCGACCGCCCCACGACCACTTTCAAACTTTGACACTTTAACCCTTAACTTATTAAAGCTTCTAAAAACCTTTTTAAACACCTTTTTGGCACTTTTAGCCTCCGTAGCCAATACTTGGAATACCCGGGATTATGCCCGGACATTGTCGAGCTCTCGGTTAGTTAAAAGGTCACTCAGAGGTATAAATTAACATGTTGACACTTTTAATCCCTCCATTATCCAACTTTTATATATATTATTGGATTTAACTATTCTCGTCCAACAACAGGACATATGAGAGTTAGGACTACGTAAAGTATCACTCAGAGGCTCAGTATAAGCATGTCGACTCCGATGTCACTCAGAGCCTAGGCATGTTGACACAACGGTCACTCAGAGGCCGAGTTTAAGCATAACGACACTAATGATCGTTTAGAGGCTATGTTTTATGCATAACGACACTAATGGTCATTCAGAGGCTACGTTTTTATGCATGACGACACTAATGGTCGTTCAAGAGGCTAGGTTTATGCATGATGACATCAGAAAGTCATTCAGAGGCTTAGTTTGAGCATGTTGTTACTTTTAGTCCATATTAGTCTTTAATTGACTATATAAAAAAAATACAACACGTGTCACTATAGTATTGGACACGATTTTTACAGGGTATTACATCCTCACCCCCTTGAAAAGAAATCTCGACCTCGAGATTTTTTTCAAAAAGATGGGAGTACTTTTGTCGTATAGTGGACTCAACCTCCCATGTATACTCGGGACCTCTAAAAGCGTCCCACTTAACCTTTACCATAGGTATTATTTTTCTCCGTAGCTTCTTAACATGTTGATCCTTGATCGAAATTGGTTTCTAAATGAGCCTCAGGTTTTCATCAATTTGCACATCCTCGTGTGACATTGCTAGCGACTCATCGGCTAGACATTTCTTAAGGTTAGATATGTGGAATACGTCATGAATTCCGCTAAGCTCTTCTGGCAACCTGAGCTTATAAGCTACAGTGCTGACATGTTCGATTATCTCGAAAGGTCCTATATATCTTGGGCTCAACTTGCCCTTCTTTCCAAAACGCATCACACCTTTCCAGGGTGATACTTTCAGCATGACTTTGTCCCTTACTTGGAACTTAAGAGGTTTACGCCTCTTGTCAGCATAGCTCTTCTGCCTGTCCCTGGCAGCTTTGAGACCATCACGGATTTGCACAATCTTTTCGTGGTCTCCAGGACAATCTCTGGTCCTGATAGTTTGGCTTCCCCAACTTCTACCCAGCACATGGGCGTTCTGCATTTTCTCCCATACAAGGATTCAAAAGGAGAAGCCTTGATGCTAGCATGATAGCCGTTATTGTAGGAGAATTCTATTAGGGGTAAGTTGTCATCCCAACTTCCACCTAAATCAATTACACATGCCCTAATCATTTCTTCCAGTGTCTGGATAGTACATTCACTTTGACCATCAGTCTGTGGATGGTAAGCCATACTAAAATTTAATCGTGTGCCTAAAGATTGTTGGAAACTTTTCCAAAAGTGGGATGTGTATCTAGTTTCTCTGTCATATCCAATGGATACCGGCATGCCGTCTAGGGACACAATCTTGTCCACGTACAACTTAGCCAATTTATCTGAATTATATGTTTCCTTTATTGGCAAGAAACAAGCTGACTTAGTCAGTCTGTCTACAATGACCTAAATAGTGTCACTTCCACTTTTGGTCTTAGGTAACTTGGTAATCAAGTCCATAGTTACCATTTCCCATTTCCAAGTGTGAACTTCAAGCTGATGTAGAAGTCCTGACGGCTTTTGATCTTCGGCCTTAACTTGCGAACATGTCAGACACTTTGCTACATAAGTGGCTATGGATTTCTTCAAACCCATCACCAATAATTCTTCTTCAAGTCTTGATACATCTTGTCACCTCCCGGGTGAACCGAGTATCTTGAATTGTGTGCTTCTTGGAGGTTTAGATCTCTAAGTCCTCCAAAGATTGGAACCCAGATTCTTCCATTGAATCTAAGGATTTCATCCTTTCCAGGCGCTAACTGATCCATAGTTCCGCCTAATCCCTCATTTGGAATATTAGCCTCTAATAAGGCTTGCTTTTGCGCATCTAATAGCTTCTCACTTAAGCTATTTCTAAGCTTGCTCTTGGCGTTAATCCTAATAGGTTTAACTCTTTCTTTGCGACTTAAGGCGTCGGCAACTACATTTGCCTTGCCGGGATGGTAGCGAATCACGCAATCATAATCATTAAGTGTTTCCATCCAACGATGTTGTCACATGTTCAATTCCTTCTGATTGAACAGGTGTTGGAGACTTTTATGGTCAGTGTATATAATACACTTTGTACCATACAAGTAATGTCTCCATAGCTTTAGTGCAAATACAATGACCCCTCTATTCCAAATCATGGGTGGTGTAATTCCATTCATGTACCTTTAATTGTCGTGATGCATAGGCAATTACTTTGCCATTTTGCATTACCACACAGCCCATACGGTGTGTGATGCATCAAAATAAACAATAAAATTCTCAATACCCCAGGTAGAGATAACACAGGAGCATTTCTCAACTTGTATTTAAGAACCTCAAAAGATTCTTGTTGTGTTGGACCCCGATTAAATTTAACATTCTTACGGGTCAAGGTAGTCATAGGAGTGGCTATTCTTGAGAAGTTCTCTATGAACCTCCTATAATAACCGGCCAATCCTAGAAAACTACGAATTTCAGATGGAGTTTTGGGTACTTCCCAATTCATGATAGCCTCAATTTTGGCGGGATCAAACTGGATACCATGCTCACTTACAATATGTCCATGGAATTGGACTTCTCTAAGCCAAATTCACATTTAGAGAACTTAGCATAAAGCTTCTCTTACCTTAGCAGTTCTAGGATGCACCGAAGATGTTTCTCTTGATCAGCTTGATTACGAGAATAGATAAGTATGTCGTCATGAAGACAATGACAAACTTATCCAAATACGGTTTGCAGACTCTATTCATGAGATCCATGAATGTTGATGGTGCATTTGTGAGCCCAAAAGGCATCACTAAAAATTCAAAATGGCCATATCGGGTCCTGAAGGCTGTATTGGGAACATCTTCACTTTGAACCTTCAGCTAATGATATCCTGATCTCAGATCGATCTTAGAAAAATAACTAGCCCCTTGAAGTTGGTCAAATAAATCGTCGATCCTGGGCAGAGGATATCTATTCTTGATTGTTAACTTGTTTAGCTCTCGGTAATCGATACACATTCGCATCGAAACTGTTTTCTTCTTTACAAAGAGGATGGGAGCTCCCCAAGGCGAGGAACTAGGCTGAGTAATGCCTTTCTCCAAGAATTCGTCTACTTGTGTCCTCAATTCCTTCATCTCTATTGGTGCTAGTCTGTATGGAGCTCTAGCCACTGGTGCTGATCCTGGTAGGATATCTATTCTAAACTCCACTTGCCAGTATGGAGGTAGGCCTGGTCATTATTCTGGAAAGACATATGAATATTCTGAAATAACTGGTAGGTCTTCCATGTTTGGCTTAGGTTCATTGATGGTTACTTGTGCATGTAGATGACACAACCTCTTCTCAAACACTAGGATGCCTTAAATAACGACACCTTGTCTGGCAGTCCATAGTGTGAGTCTCCGGGGATTGTGATCATTTCACCAGATGGGGTTTTAATTTCGATAAGCTTTTTATCGCAGGCAACACGGGTTTGGTTATAAGATAACCAATCCATACCTATGACAACATCGAACCCTGCCAATTTCATTGGCAAAAGAGAGATAGGGATGGAGCGATTCTTAATGGATATAGAGCATCCATCAAGGATGGAAGAAGCAATTTCTAAGGTTCCATCGGCAAGTTCTATCTCATAAGTTTTATCTAGTGTTCTTATGGGTAAATTTAACAGTTTACTAAACTTATGATCAACAAATGATTTATCCGCACCCGAATCGAAAAGAACTCTAGCATAAATATCATTAATGGGGAAAGTACCTGTTATGGCATTATTGTCATTAACAACTTCCTTAGCAGTTAGTCGAAAAGCGCGTGCATTCCCCTTCTTGGCCTATCCACGCTTCGAATTATTATTCTTTGAATTCTTTGGGTAGTTAGTTTCAATGTGCCCTTTTTCGTTGCAGATATAGCATACGACATCCTTAAGATCCCTAAAATCTAGGGTCTTATGCCCTCTTCTTTTACAAATACCACAAGGTCTAGCTTGTGAATCAGAATTACACTGTCCCCAGTGTCTGCGGTTGCGAGTCTTGCAAAATGGCATCACAGATGGCTTGCCTTGCTTCCCTTTGAACCCGAATCTCCCTTTATTTTTCTTATTAAACTTATGGGAGTTGTCATCTTCTCTCTTTCTTTTTCTGTCAGTTTCAGGCTTAACTGACTTTTGCCTTACTAAATCAAGGGTGAGAGAGAGAGATAGGTCTACAGCAGACCTATAGGTGTTAGGCTATGCAGCCTTTACCATGCCCTTAATCTCGGGCGCTAATCCATTGATAAACGCGCAATGTGTTTGGATTCAGGGGTGATTAGGCAGGATACTAACCTAGAGAGGGAATTGAAGTCGGAAACATACTTCCGGCAGCCTAGATTTTTCATGGAAAGAGACAAGAAGTCTGTCTCTATTTTCTCCACCTCATGGGGTGGGCAGTAGGTTTCCTTAATAAAGTCCATAAAGTTAGACCATCCCAGATTATACAAGTATACATTGCCTGTAGACTGTATCAGAGCTTTCCACCAAGTTAGGTGTAGGTCCCCTAGTCCTTATGGATCTTGAGAGAATCGTCTATCTAATCTAGTGTGTGGAATCCCCTAGATCAGATTTCACAGAAAACACAAGAACACGAACAAGAACACAAAGAATTCCTTCAAATTGTCTTCTATTGATTATCAAACACAATTTTTTTACAATCAATTCAAGACTTTCTCTCTCTCTCTAAAACTCTCTGAAGCAATTCTCTCAGCACTGAACAACTAACTGAGCAACCTTAACCCTAATCACAACCTCCCTTTATATACAGATAGGTTATGCTCATGGGATAGGGTTTCCTAAATGAACTACTAATGGGTTTAAGGCCCAATCTGCCTACCATGTGTTATATTGTTTCTAGTTTAGCCGAATTACTTCTCATTCACTAATACAAAACTAAACCTACTAACCGTTTATCATTTTACTAATTACAAGATATCCAAAGACCAAATCTAAGCTGTTGTCACAAATATGCACCAACAAACTCCCCCTTGACAATAGCTTCATAAAATAACTTAGTCTTAAGTCTTCTTCCAATCTTCAGTATCTTTGAAAAACGTTGGTCTTTGGATACCTTCAGCTTTAATAGCTTCTGTCAGCAACACACTCCCCCTAAGCTGATGTATCCAATCACCAAAGCTTCTAAATTGTTAGCGATTGAGTAAACTCCAGTTTAGTCCTTGCATAGCAATCTTCAAACTCTTCAACTTTCTTTGTCTGCAATGTAGAAAGGAGGTTTTACCATGCATCCAAGCAAACTCCTCATCACCAAACTTCTTAGCAACACACTGCTACAATCTGTATACCATAAAACAAACATCTCGAGAAACCATAAGAATTTTTCAACACAAGTTATACAAATTATTGTTATTCAAGAGATAGCAAAACTGTATCACAGATTTACCACTTCTCAATTCAAACCATATACTCAAAATTTTAAGCACACATAACCTGCAAGATTTTAAAAATTTTGAACCTAGCTTCTAACATCGTCTCCCCCTATCGGTAACAACTCCTCCACGAACAACCAATATCCCATACAATAAGAATTTACAAGAAAATGAAATATTTTTGGATTTTTATATTTTCTAAAAGCAAATAAAATACGAAAAATTAAACACTCTATTTTTGTGAATATCACCAATAAGAAGATCATATCAGCAACATCAAACTGTTTGTACACTATCTGATTCTTTTATATGCAATATTCTTGAATAGCAGTTCAAGACGATTACCAGTATTTTTTATCCATTGAAACAAAATACATGAACATTTCAAGTACCATTACCTCGTGATCTGTTTAGATAGTTTGTACTGATATACTAGTGTGTCCCACTTCAGGACATACCCCCGCGATCAAGGTATACACAAATATTCATCGTAGTAGGTGAGTATACCGAAACTCATCCTTTTGCATTTACAATGTTAGATAATCGGTGATCAGGTCAGTACTTCCGTACAGCAAAGAGACCAAATATCCAACGAGAGTTAGGACAAATACCAATTTTTGGTACGAATAATGCATTTTGCACATTTGAATGACTCTCTAGGAGAGCTTCTTCAATTTTTGGGATTTGGCATTTAGCTCTTTTAAGATATTCTGGTTGTGCCTAGATCAGCATATATCTGGATGCAGCAGAAGGACAACCTTGATACCCCGGATGAAATAATGATATAAAGACCTAAAACCTCAGATTTTGGCAATCTATCAATGCAAGATTTAAGGTTATAAAACCATACGCCACTGATATGTTACCCACTCATACACAGTTTATTATATTTACATCACCAAGTTAAGTTGAGTATTTCATGCTTTTTGCCTACCGGTACATCATATGATGAAGCTGCTATCTCAGTAAAGCAATTTTCTTTTAATTCCAGTGACAGTCTAACTTGCTGACGTACTTTCATTTCTTCTTTTTCACACAGTGAAAACTCATTTTTGATTTTCTATTTTTTATGTTTTTGATTTTTGAAAAGCAGTAAATTATTTAGAAACTATTTTTATGGAAAACTGGTTATTCAGGATTCCTCATCCAGTTGAGTTCGACTAAATGTTCAAAACGAGCCCTGTTAAATGTTTTTGTGTAAAGATCTACCAGGTTATCTAGTGTGTCGACTCGATGCAGTTCAATTAATTTCTTTTCAGCACAATCCCGAATAAAATGATGACTAATGTCACTATGTTTTGTGCGACTGTGTTTTACGGGATTTTTGGTGATTGATATAGTCGCATTATTGTCTATCATAATAGGAGTACGAGTGAAATTCAAAGCGTAATCGCGCATCTGCTGTTTGTCACACCCCGACCCGCAGCGGAAAAGGTGATCGGGGCATGATTGGGTTATCATCAAAGCTCATGACATTTATTATGCGTTTCATATTCATTATTACAAATTAAATGGAGAATTACAATAAATGTTACAACATGTTCTAACTAACAATCTAAACTTCTTTGTTCTCTTCTAAGGCATATCCTATGTTTTCCTTGCTTCAACCTGTACACCTGTATCATGTGTAAAAGGGTTTTTGGATCAACATAATGTTGGCGAGTGAATCCTATGGAAAACATTTGAACAAATTTATTTAAATTGATTTTGAAATATGTGCACAACCAAACATGAGTAGAAATAGATGTAAACTTAATCAACAATCATAAGATATTAAGTGAAACACACATGAACAATAATGGAGCATTTAGAGGCACGCGATGCTCAACTCGTCTCTCACGAGGAACTGAGGGGCCTAATGAATGAATTTCATAACCATGATAATATGAATGACACAACTACAAACAATATAAACTCAATGATATACACATAAACAATAATAAATTTGATTTGTGGCACGCGTTGTTCAACTCGTCTTCCACGAGGAACTGATGGGCTTAATGAATGAGTTTCATATAATTTAACAAAAGGAAATAAGTAATCACAACAACATAAACAATCTAAGTTTAGGTCATGATGTGGTATGGCACAAGTTTAAATAAATAAGTTAATTATTTTCATAACACATGATACACCCCAAAACGTGTAATTTAAAAGGGGGAGTTGTAAGATTCACTCACAATGGATGCGTTCGGTTGATGATGTTGAATGTACGCGAAGTGGTTTTAACCACGAGTGAGATTAACCTAGATAAATCGCATTATGGTTTGGTAAGTAAACGGATTTTATTAATCTATTTTAATAGGATTGTTGGGTATATTTTTGTGAGTTTGAGGCTATTTTCTAACCTTAAAAATGTTATTTTTAAGTATTTTTAATTGATTTTTAATTAAAATAATTAAATAAAATAAAAAAAATTTGATTTTTTTCTGACCGTTGACCTGCCCGTTGACCGTTGACCTGACCGTTGACCGGTTCTATTCGGAATACAAGTGCGCTGAGTGAGGCTCGAACCCGAGACCTCCCGTACGCGTGCACGCAGCTCTACCAACTGAGCTACGTGTCTAACCCGTTATAAATCTGATTTTAATTATATATATATATTAATTAGTTCAAACCGAAAATCATTTTATTTTAAAAACAGTTTTAAGCGAATCGGACGTGCACTCCACAGGTCTCGAACTCGGGACCTGTGGTTTAAACTAACACACAGTCCACCGCTGGACTGTGTGTTTAACATGTTATATAATCCGATTCTTATTATACTTAAATACAAATTAGTTATTTCCTTTTCTGCCTTATTTAAAAAGAATAGATAATTGTCCGAGTCGGTGCAGAAGACCGGACTCGAACTCGTGACCTGTGATATAAACATACACACAGTCCACACCTGGACTTGTGTCTAACTTGGTTATTATTCCGGTTATTAATATACTTAACATATATTTGTAGCGACTCCGGTTCAGTTAATCAAAAAAATGATTTTTATTAAGGCGACGTGTGTGAAACGGGATTCGAACTCGAGACGTTTGTATGTTTAATGTGCACACAGTCCACCGCTGGACTGTGTGTCTAACCCGAGTAATTTCTTGATTTATATTATACTTATACGTTACAGCGTTACATCGTCTTCTTCAACAAGTTATAACCAGAATCGGAAATCGACTGGTTCAAAGATTAAATCAGGTTCCTTTAACGTTTTAGGTTAATTATAGATGAGATATAAGTAAAAAGAAGGAGAAATAAGCGTGAGGTATACCGACTCGCTTTCCTCTGTTTTCCGGCAGAACTCCGGCGACAGAGATCACCTCCGGCGATGAGTTTTCTTGTAGCAGCGAGTCTCCAGGAAGCTTACAAAGGGTGTGGGTATCTCCGGTATAAGCTCAGGGGCTCAGTAAGGCTCGGCAATGGGGAACCCGGTTATCCGGCGACAAACCGAAAAAATTCCGGCGAGTGGAATTACGCCGAGAAAAAGTGTGGTTTTGAGCGAAAAGGTTTGCAGTGGGTTGTGGGTGAATTTATAGGGAGAAACCGAGATGTATTTGGTCTGATTTCCGACTGGATTCGTCGGTTATAAAAACTCCGGCGGTTATAGAAAGTGTCGCGGACTCAAACGTCGGTTATAACCGATGTCCTAATAATAGTTTACGTTATAACTGAAAACTTCGTTAAAAACTCGCGATATTACCGGGATTCCGACGACTGAACTTTTGGGCGCCGGTTTTGAACTCGTAACGTCATGATATTAATTAAATGATTTCAATATATAACAAACTAAACAAGCGGCGCAGTGGTTTGTGTGTGTGAGTTAAGTCTGTTTGTTGAGCCGGTACAGACCCGGGTTCGAAACCCGGCAGAGTACTTTTATTTTTATTTTGCGATTTTCAACAGTTTTTCAAAAACTAAATATATATTCCCGTATAATAATCGATTACGTATCGTTTAAAAATATTTTGGGCATTTAATTCGCAACGAAATTTTTGACTGACTGTTCGGTTGATAAACGGAGCGGGTTTGGTAAATCCGTTTTTGACGGATGTTACATTATCCTCTGCTTTTTAGAAATTTCGTCCCGAAATTTAAATAATGATATATTTTGACTAAAAGGATGATGATGTTTAGTTTGACAGTTGTATGCTTAGAAAAATAAGGGTTTAAGTTTTTGTTCAAGGCGGTAACGTTCCTTGTAAGGGTTAAGTACCCTATTCAGGAATCGCTTTTTGTTGCCTACTGTATAAGTATTGATAAGCAGAAATGATTTGCTAAAAATGATATCATGCATATGAGTTTAGATACGTTTGGGAAAGTATGGTTATATCCTAAGGCAAAACTTCTAACACTACAACCTATATGGAACATAAATAAAAACACAACAGCTGATATTTGAACATAAGTAAACACAACAGCAAATATTTGAACATGAATAAACACAACAGCAAATATTTGAATCCACATTCTGATAGCATATATGTTTGAATGATGGAAGTTCCTCTCTCGTTTGTTATGATGGAGAGGTTAGTTTATGTAGAAATGGATCACAATCCAATCTCTTTAAATAACATGATGATATAAATGTAACACAAATTCCAACCAAGGCAATACTAAATCCTACATGGAACTTCTCATAACCGCCTGATAATGCCTCTGATCCTTTGGCAAGAATACTTATATATAGGAAGTACAGCGGCGTATCCACCATATTCTTGCCAAATTTTCATTAGTTTTATCCACAAGTTATGATTGGTTACCAAGAAACTAATAAATCCTACATAGAACTTCTCATAACCGTCCGATAATGCCTCTGATCCTTTGACAAGAATACTTATATATAGGAAGTACCAGCGGCGTATCAACCATATTCTTGTCAAATTTTCATTGGTTTTATCAGTGAATTATGATTAGTCCTATAACTCTACAACCAATAAACAAACATAAAATACTGAAATGAAATATATCTGTGCGATCAAGGCTCAATCGAACGGAGCCGATCGTATTGCATGTACTGAAAATGAAATGGACGTGCGCTCAAGGCTCAATCAAACGGAGCCGAACGTATTGAATGTACTGAAATTGAAATTGTGTGCTCAAGGCTCAATCAAACGGAGCCGAGCGTATTGCATGTACTGAAAATGAATAACTTAACCACACAAACAGCCTATGCATGGAACCTCTCATAACCGCCTGATAATGCCTCCGATCATTTGACAAGAATACTTATATATAGGAAGTACCAGCGGCGTATCCACCATATCCTTGTCAAATTTTCATTGACTTTATCCGCAAGTTATGGTTAGTTCGATGCGACTCTACTACAAACACCACAACCACAAGATACTGATAATGAAATTGTCTGTGCGCTCAAGGCTCAATCAAACGGAGCCGAACGTACTACATGAACTGGAAATGTAAATTGAATTGTGCGCTCAAGACTCAATCAAACGGAGCCGAACGTATTGCATGTATTGAAATGTAAAATGAAATAACCGATCAAGGCTCAAACAAACGGAGCCGATCGTGCGGGCACGCCAAGATCAACCGCATAATAAAAATGGGGATCCAACTCAACCTCAATGGATGGGGAGCCACGGCCTCGGCAAATGCATATACTGAAAACAATATATAATATACTATAATTACTCTAACAGTCTACACATGGAACCCCTCATAACCACCAGATAATGCTTCTGATCCTTTGACAAGAATACTTATATATAGGAAGTACCATCGGCGTATCCACCGTACTCTTGTCAAAGTTTCATTGGCTTTATCCTTAAGTTATGATTGGTTTGATGTGATAAAGAAAAACATAAAACTAAACGATAGGAGTTGAATCTGGATCTTCGGCGAAGAGGACAAGTTGAGTATCTTCGTTTGGGCCGTCATTATCTTCGACAGGATTGGCGTTGATATTGAAGACTCTTCCTCTTGCTAGTGGCATAGTGGTTGGGTTTTCTTGGTTTACTTGGTTAACTGGGTTTGATTGGGCTTGAGTGTTGATAACGTTAACCAATTGAGGGCATGTGTTTCTAAAGTGGGTAGGGTCGCCACAATTGAAACAAGCTCGCGCATATGGGAACATGGGGTATTGGGGTTGGTGATAAGTTTGGGCCATGTTTTGAGTAGGGGAAAAGGTTTGGTTTTGAAAGGTGCGACAAACATTGCTCAAATGACCATAGCGTCCACAAGTTGCACATAGACGACAAGGTAGGGTATGGGGATGGTGATAAAAACAGTTGTTGCATCGAGGGTGAGGTCCAAGATATGGTTTCTTATCTGGGTAAGCTGAGTTGGATGCCACTTGGGTGATTGGGATAGCTCGGATGGGTATGGCGTGTAAAACTGGTTGGTTTCGTTGGGTAGCAGCGAAAAGTCGCCCGAGTCTTCTTCTCTTAGGATTGGGTTGAGAAGGGATTCGGTTTGAGTGAAGTCGGAGGTTTCAGTCGATTCTTTATCCTTCTTCTTCTCCTCCTTGAAGTCTTTGTTTCGGATTCGGTTCTCGGTGAGCTCTGTTGCTAGCTCCATTGTTGCTTCCAAAGTTGCAGGCTTGGCACTTATTACAGAGTCTTGAATCTTTGACGGAAGACCACGAACGTAGTGCTCGATCAAACGGTAGAGGGGAGTGAACATGTTGGGAACCATTTGATGTAACTCGAGGAATCTTTTGTTGTAAGTGATGTGGTCTCCTTCCACTTGCTTCAATGAGTAAAATTCATCTTCTAACTTCTTGATTTCGCTCCTTGGGCAAAATCGTCTGGTCATGATTTCCTTCAATTCGTTCCAAGTTAAGGACATAGCATCTTCCACACCTCGTTTGGCCTTCTCTGTGTTCCACCAGGTAAGTGCTACCCCATATAATCGACCGGTAGCATATCGCACTTTGCGATCGTCAGGGCAATCGCAATTTAGAAATGTGTTCTCCATCTCTTCAAACCAATGGAGGAGTGCGGTGACGCCTTCAGTTCCTTTGTATTTCGGAGGGTCGCATGATTTGAAATGCTTGTAGGTGCATTTAGTGGTATTTGGGGGAGAGTTGATAATGTTTTGGTTTGCTTGATTGACAGGATTAACGGTAAGTGCTTGTTGGACTTGGATTACAATATTGGGTATTACGGCTGCCATTTGTTGAGCGATTAAGGCAGCCATGCGTTCGCGGGCTTTTCTTGCTCTCGTCTTCCTTCGGGCGAGGTTAGAAGACATCTACAAGGAATACATGACAAGAGTATGAGTTGGATGCTTTTGGGTTCATGGGTCGCATTAGGAATGAACATTCATAAAATAATTATAAATAAATGAATCTACTACATCCATAGGATGTCTTGGGTTTTGCTCGCTGTTAGGCCCTACATGCCGCCATACTTTACATGTGTAATCATGTGGGCCCCCATGAATACCGGTTTTTCATATGGTTCGCACGGGTTTGCCAGGTTGCGTACACAAAAACCCGGAGGAAATCGAGAAATATGTCTACAACGTGTGATATTCGGAATGTGTCCAGGTGTAGACACGGTGACAACTCAAAGTAGGGTTAGTTCGAACGACGTTTGGTGTGGCATGCTTTGGCCTAATAGGTCCTTCGTACTCTCATCGTTGGTCCCCAGGTAGGCAAACTGGTCCGTTATATTGGATTTATACGAATGCCAGCCTAGACAGGACGTTCCGACTACCGGTACTTGTACCCTTCCAGTTACTACATGCCCGTCGCAGAACTTACTTTGATGAGATTTGAAAATTGCACAAAATCTTTGGATAATGAGAGTATGAAAATAAACTGAATACATGAACATCGATATATGTATAATGAATATGTATATAAGCATGTATGTTTGACTGAAATGTAAACAAATATGAAACAAATAAATATCACAAGTTTGTATGTAACCACCTAATCAATTAAAATTTTGGCAGACTATAGTATAGGCTCTAAGGGTCTAATAACCTATCCTATATCCCTATAGTCATGGCTCTGATACCAATCTGTCACACCCCGACCCGCAGCGGAAAAGGTGATCGGGGCATGATTGGGTTATCATCAAAGCTCATGACATTTATTATGCGTTTCATATTCATTATTACAAATTAAATGGAGAATTACAATAAATGTTACAACATGTTCTAACTAACAATATAAACTTCTTTGTTCTCTTCCAAGGCATATCCTATGTTTTCCTTGCTTCAACCTGTACACATGTATCATGTGTAAAAGGGTTTTTGGATCAACATAATGTTGGCGAGTGAATCCTATGGAAAACATTTGAACAAATTTATTTAAATTGATTATGAAATATGTGCACAACCAAACATGAGTAGAAATAGATGTAAACTTAATCAACAATCATAAGATATTAAGTGAAACACACATGAACAATAATGGAACATTTAGAGGCACGCGATGCTCAACTCGTCTCTCACGAGGAACTGAGGGGCCTAATGAATGAATTTCATAACCATGATAATATGAATGACACAACTACAAACAATATAAACTCAATGATATACACATAAACAATAATGAATTTGATTTGTGGCACGCGTTGTTCAACTCGTCTTCCACGAGGAACTGATGGGCTTAATGAATGAGTTTCATATAATTTAACAAAAGGAAATAAGTAATCACAACAACATAAACAATCTAAGTTTAGGTCATGATGTGGTATGGCACAAGTTTAAATAAATAAGTTAATTATTTTCATAACACATGACACACCCCAAAACGTGTAATTTAAAAGGGGGAGTTGTAAGATTCACTCACAGTGGATGCGTTTGGTTGATGATGTTGAATGTACGCGAAGTGGTTTAACCACGAGTGAGATTAACCTAGATAAATCGCATTATGGTTTGGTAAGTAAACGGATTTTATTAATCTATTTTAATAGGATTGTTGGGTATATTTTTGTGAGTTTGAGGCTATTTTCTAACCTTAAAAATGTTATTTTAAGTATTTTTAATTGATTTTTAATTAAAATAATTAAATAAAATAAAATAAATTTGATTTTTTTCTGACCGTTGACCTGCCCGTTGACCGTTGACCTGACCGTTGACCGGTTCTATTCGGAATACAAGTGCGCTGAGTGAGGCTCGAACCCGAGACCTCCCGTACGCGTGCACGCAGCTCTACCAACTGAGCTACGTGTCTAACCCGTTATAAATCTGATTTTAATTATATATATATATTAATTAGTTCAAACCGAAAATCATTTTATTTTAAAAACAGTTTTAAGCGAATCGGACGTGCACTCCACAGGTCTCGAACTCGGGACCTGTGGTTTAAACTAACACACAGTCCACCGCTGGACTGTGTGTTTAACGTGTTATATAATCCGATTCTTATTATACTTAAATACAAATTAGTTATTTCCTTTTCTGCCTTATTTAAAAAGAATAGATAATTTTCCGAGTCAGTGCAAAAGACCGGACTCGAACTCGTGACCTGTGATATAAACATACACACAGTCCACCGCTGGACTGTGTGTCTAACTTGGTTATTATTCCGGTTATTAATATACTTAACATATATTTGTAGTGACTCCGGTTCAGTTAATCAAAAAAATGATTTTTATTAAGGCGAAGTGTGTGAAACGGGATTCGAACTCGAGACGTTTGTATGTTTAATGTGCACACAGTCCACCGCTGGACTGTGTGTCTAACCCGAGTAATTTCTTGATTTATATTATACTTATACGTTACAGCGGTTACGTCGTCTTCTTCAACAAGTTATAACCAGAATCGGAAATCGACTGGTTCAAAGATTAAATCAGGTTCCTTTAACGTTTTAGGTTAATTATAGATGAGATATAAGTAAAAAGAAGGAGAAATAAGCGTGAGGTATACCGACTCGCTTTCCTCTGTTTTCCGGCAGAACTCCGGCGACAGAGATCACCTCCGGCGATGAGTTTTCTTGTAGCAGCGAGTCTCCAGGAAGCTTACAAAGGGTGTGGGTATCTCCGGTATAAGCTCAGGGGCTCAGTAAGGCTCGGCAATGGGGAACCCGGTTATCCGGCGACAAACCGAAAAAATTCCGGCGAGTGGAATTACGCCGGGAAAAAGTGTGGTTTTGAGCGAAAAGGTTTGCAGTGGGTTGTGGGTGAATTTATAGGGAGAAACCGAGATGTATTTGGTCTGATTTCCGACTGGATTCGTCGGTTATAAAAACTCCGGCGGTTATAGAAAGTGTCGCGGACTCAAACGTCGGTTATAACCGATGTCCTAATAATAGTTTACGTTATAACTGAAAACTTCGTTAAAAACTCGCGATATTACCGGGATTCCGACGACTGAACTTTTGGGCGCCGGTTTTGAATTCGTAACGTCATGATATTAATTAAATGATTTCAATATATAACAAACTAAACAAGCGGCGCAGTGGTTTGTGTGTGTGAGTTAAGTCTGTTTGTTGAGCCGGTACAGACCCGGGTTCGAAACCCGGCAGAGTACTTTTATTTTTATTTTGCGATTTTCAACAGTTTTTCAAAAACTAAATATATATTCCCGTATAATAATCGATTACGTATCGTTTAAAAATATTTTGGGCATTTAATTCGCAACGAAATTTTTGACTGACTGTTCGGTTGATAAACGGAGCGGGTTTGGTAAATCCGTTTTTGACGGATGTTACACTGTTGGATCCAGAGAACCTGAGAGCAACAGCTACCCGCAGCAATATATTCAGCTTCACACGTAGAGGTAGACACGCAAGACTGCTTCTTGCATTGCCATGAGACAAGCCTCCCTCCTAAGAACTGACAACCACCTGCGGTAGACTTCCTTGTAGATTTGCAACCTCCAAAGTCTGAATTAGTGAAAGCAACAAACTTCAGATCACTAGCAGCTGGATACCATAACCTAAGTTTAGGTTTCCCCTTCAAGTAACAAAGAATCCGCTTCACTGCTTTCATGTGGGACTCCTTAGGATTCGCTTGATATCTGGCACAAAGACATACTGCGAACATGATGTCGGGTCTTGAAGCAGTCAAGTACATCAGAGAACCAATCATTGCCCTGTATTGAGTTGGATCAACATTCTCCACACTCTCATGATCTGGACCAAGATTGTGATTATCACAGATAGGTGTATTGAAAGTAGCGCAATCCTCCATCTTGAAACTAGACAAAATGTCATAAACATACTTCGTCTGATGTATAAACATCCCATCCTTCTTCTGTTCAACTTGTAAACCCAAGAAGTAAGATAGCTCACCCATCGCACTCATCTGAAACTTGCTTTTCATTACCTCTTCGAAATCATGACACATGTTCTCATCATAAGAACCAAAGATGATGTCATCTACGTATACATGTACCAGCTGAAAGTCTTCCTTCATCCTTTTGATGCAAAGTGTACTGTCAATCTGACCTCTTTCGAAACCATGTTTTAACAAAGGTGCTGATAGTGTCTCATACCACGCCCTAGGTGCCTGATGTTGTCCATACAATGCCTTATCAAGTCGATAGACTCGATCTGGATAGTATGGATCAGTGAACCCGTCTGGCTGTGAGACGTACACCACTTCTTGGACTTTCCCATAAAGAAATGAACTCTTCACGTCAAGTTGGTAAACTTTGAAGCCCTTGAATGAAGAAAAAGTAGGAACAAACTAATTGCTTCCAACCTTGCTACTGGTGCAAACACCTCATTATAATCAATCCCTACTTGCTGATTGAACCCTTTTACCACCAACCGAGCCTTATTCCTTATTACGATCCCTCGTTCGTCTTTCTTGCACTTAAACACCCACTTGGTGCCTATTTCTTTCTCTCCTTCAGGTAAGTCAACTAGCTCCCAAACTTTCAACTTCTTGAACTGAGCTAGTTCTCTTGCATAACTTCAACACAACAATTGTCTTTTAGAGCCCTATGAACATTCTTCGGCTCCTCTTGGGCAATAAAGCAGCTATACAAACATTCATGAATCAACCCAGTCTTCTGAATCGAAGTAAACAAACAGGAACCTTCGAGCACACCTCTTCTTGTCTGAACACCTGGAGCAGGATCACCAATGATGTTTTCAACTGGATAATCTCTGTGTACTCGTGTGGTAGCAATGGTGTCAACAACCAGATTATCTCCCATATGATCCAACCTCCCCTTGAATATTAGCAGAAGCAAACGGATTAGTGAAATCCTCCCCCTGAATAGGTTCAGACTCACTATCACTGGAGTCCTCTAGAGCTGCACTAGAAGAAGTTTCTGGATCATCTGTCATCGATACACTCGATCTAGGTATGAAGTCGCACTCTCCATCTTCACTGATCACAGTATGGATCACTTGAGACTCATCTACATTGGAAAACTCAGGAATATTAAATGATTTAAAAACACTGTCATAATCATATAATATAGGAGGACCACTCGTTGATTGTTAAGGTGTATAACTAGTTGTTTCCATGTTAAACACAACCTCAATTTTACCAGTTTTTAGATTAAAAACCCTTTTATTCGGTGTTCCAGGCATATAGCCTAGAAAGTAACCCTCATTAGCTACTTCACCGAATTTTTGCTTATCTTTGTTTCGAACAATGGTACAGGGTAATCCAAATGGTTCAAAGCCTTTTAAGTTTGGTTTGCGGTTAAACAATAGTTCGTGACATGTTTTGTTAAACCGTTTAACCGTTAAAACTTTGTTTAGGACATAGCAAGATGTGTTCACAACTTCTCCCCAGAAAAGAACTGGAAGCTTTAAATCAGATAGCATAGTCCTTGCGGCTTCAATCAACATCCTATTCTTCCTTTCAGTGACTCCACTCTGTTGAGGTGTATGTTACACGAAAGCGCCGCTTTCTCTGTAGTATTGTCACACAGCTGCCCGCCTAGAAGAGCCACTCGCTCTGTAGTGTTGTCACACAAGATAAGCACGCCGCCCGCCTGCTGCCGGCGAATCTAAGTTCTCTTCCGGTCAACTGTCCACCCATTGATGTTCAATTCCCTTGCGAACACAATAGAGATCCACAACTTGATTCTTGAACTCCGTGCCATTATCACTCCTTATCCTCTTGATCCGTGTATCATGGGCATTTTCCAATTTTGTAAAAAGATCTATCAGCATCTCCGCTGTCTCATCTTTTGTACCTAAAAAGAAAACCCATGAATATCGTGAGTAATCATCAGTGACAACTAAGCAATAGTACTTTCCACCTATGCTCCTTACGTTCACTGGACCGAAAAGATCCATATGAAGTAATTCATAAGGGGCATCTATGGAATTTACTGTTTTAGACTTGTGAGGTTTCTTATGTTGTTTTCCCTTTTGACATGGAAGACATTTGTCTTCCACGTGAAACCTCTACACTGACACCCCTTCCACTAAACCATTTTTAATAATATAGTTCATTTTTCGGTAGTGGATGTGGGCCATTCGTCTGTGCCACAACAATGACTCAGCCTCAGATGCTTTTGATAGTAAACACGCCACCATAGTGGAAGAATCCTTAGCACCCATGTCCATGACATAAGTGTCATTTCTCCTTGGCGCTCTCATCACTAGTCAGTCATCCGGTATCACCAAACCGGGTTCAACACCAAAGCTTCAGACTTTGTAAAGTGGACCGGGTGACCCTTGTCGCAGACTTGAGACACACTCATCAAATTGTGCTTCAGCTGCTCAAAATAGTTCACTTTGTCCAGTGTGATCTTCCCCTTAGTCAATTTTCCTCGACCAGTAATGTGCCCTCCTTTAGCACCTGCTAAATTCACGTAACGACCATCTATATTCTCAAACTCTGTCAACAACCTCGCATCCCCTGTCATGTGCCTGGAGCAGCCACTATCAACATGCCACAAGTTGATAATCCTCCTTAGCAGCTCCTGCACCATCCAACAAAATTAGTTAGATTGGGGGACCCAAGCATTAATGGTCTTGGGTCTTCCAGATTCATCAATCATCGGAACATCCATCCAATATCCATTACTCCTAACAAGGGTCTTGGATCTTAGACCTATTGATGGAAATGGTTTTTGATGTCCACCAGGTCTGTGGTCCTGAGATTTCCTAACCAAGTTTGGACTTTGCCACCTTGGGAAATTATGGTTTTGGTGCCATGAATTTTGATGATAATAATTTCGAAAGCCATCGTTATAAAAATTCGATTTCCAACATTCTGGTATAGATTTTGATATTGACCTTGACTTCTGAAATTATTTAATGGACCATTAAAGTTATTCATTCTTGGTGAACTACTTCTAGGTCTATCATATCTGCCTGATGTAGATGCATGCTGAAATCTTTGTTGATTTCTTTGAAAACGAGGAACTTGCTGAGTTCCTTTTTCAACCTATCTACACCAACAGTAACACTTTGTTGCTTGGTAGCAGATATCTTTGGTGAGTTAACCTTCTTCTCACCATCACCACTTTTTGCTGGTGATTTTTCTCTCTGTCTCTCACTTACCATTGCTTCAACCTTTTTGTTAGGACAGCAGCTAGCTACATTTCCCTTTTATGACATGTGAAGCAAGATTTTTAACTAGAAGACTTCTTTACAGAAGCCTCTTGCTTAGACTCATCAGGTGACGGTGATGATGATGATGCTTTAGAATGATCTTGTTTAGTTTGCTTAACTTCTGATTTTTCTTTGTTTTTGTTCTTAGCAAACTGCACATTAGTCTCTTTGGTAATAACAGGGACCTCTTCATTCATGTCACTCCCTTTAACAAAATCAACCTTTTTAACAAAATTTTTTTTTTTTATTTTTAGGATGTGTATTCTTTGTTTTCAAAACAGTGTCTCTGTTATTATCCTTCTTTTCATTTTCAGTCACATTACCATCCTCTGATGTGGAACTACCAGGTGTAGTTGACAGAAAGTCTGTAAGCTCTTCTTTATCTGGCAAGAAAGAATAGTCATAACCAAGTGGTGGTGGAACTTCATTCAAACCTTTGAATCCCACACACGTCTTGTCATTACTCTTCTTCAAGCCATTCATCATGTGTTTCATTAAAAAAGATGAATCTCTGAATTGATTTAATTTCTTTTCAAGCTCACAAATTTTAAGTTGTGCTTCAGACAACTCTTTGCACTTTTCAGAAACCTCTTTTGTTTTCTCACTCATCGTATCATGAGCTAAGTCAATAACTTGAAGTTTTTCGTTAAGCTTACAGGTTAGAATATTGATTTCTTCTTCATAACGTTTAATTTTCTTCAAGTATAATGACTCATTTCTTTTTACGAAAAAGTTTGATTCAATTAGATTCGAGAGCTCATTTACCAGACTTTGGTTTTGATTGGTTAATGTGTCAACCTCACTTTGCAGTTCACAACACTTCAAACAAACAGAACTACAAGAGTTAGAACATACCTCGCCTGTTGATTTGCTTAGATCAGCCATGAAAGCAACAAAATCAGCATCCATCTTCTTCTCTGTGGTATTCTGTTTTCCATCAGCTTTTTAGCTACCTTCTCTTGCTCTCCCTCAGCATCAGCTTTCACTTCTTCATCAGCAACTGGAGCTATCTCAGCCATGAACGCCTGTGAGGTGTTGTTATCACTCTCCAGATGAACACTCCAATCATAAGAACCCTCGCTGGCAGTAGAAATCAGGGCCTTTGATCCAGTGTTGTTTGATGCATTCCTATTGCTTGAACCATGACCAGGAGAATCTTGAAAGGATGAACTAGAACGAGATTCAAATTTAGCTCTTTGACACTCTCTAGCGAAATGTCCGTACTTGTGACAGTTGTAACACTTCACTTTTGACTTGTCAAAGCCCACACTCTTGCCAACGAACTTCCTGCCAGTTCTGTTCATGAACCTCTTCACCCTTCTAGAGATCCTGGCCATCTGCCATTGCAAATCCATCTCCTCTAAGTCATCAGGGTCGATCTGATCATAATCTTCATCAAACGTAGCAGGATCAGATATTTTTCCCTGAATATAGTTCTCGTAGGAAGCAACGAAAGAAGCAAGCAATGCCAGGTGTTCTTCAGCGCTTTAGACACTCATAGGCATAGACTTAGAACTACTGTTATTTGTTTGTTGTCTCTTAGCCCCTGACGAGCCTCCTGGAGCAGCAACAAAACATACTTCACCTTCAGAATTAGTCACGATCTTCTCGTTCTCACATGAGAGAAACGCAGTTGCAGTGTCACTAGAAGCATTGTTTGAAGACGAAGGTGTAAGACCTTTATATATCCCGGATCTTGAACCTGATCATAACCCGTTTCATTCTTCTTCATATTGAGCTCCTAGGCTCTCAACTTTCCAACAACCTTTTCCAAGTCTTTCTTTTCATAATCAGCTTCACCTTTTATCATCAATGTGTAAATATCCTTCTTGGCAGGTAAAGCATCCAGCAACTTGTCGTTTATCTCCACATCTGTGTATCCCTCGATGTCATAATTGTCTATTTCTGACATCAGATGATAATATCTAGTGATAATGTCTTCTAGAGACTCATTTCTCATTCCTTTGAACACAGCAAACTGTTTCTTTAGCAGATCCACTTTGTTCTTCTTCACATCAGTATTGCCCTCATACCTCTTCTCCAGGGCATCCCACATCTCCTTTGATGCAGTATAACGTTTGAATGTGTGTTTGATGTCATCAGGTAACGACATCTTGATAGCAGCTAAGGCTTTCTTCTCTGACTCATACATTCTCTTCTCAGCTTCAGACATATTCACCTAAGCATTAACACGCTGTCTGCCCTCAAATCATGTGTTGGGTTAGCATACCTATCCTGAATATAGATCCACATCCATGTGTCCTGATATTCAATAAAGGATTGAAATATATCCTTCCAAGTAAGATAGTTCTCTACCTTCAGCATCTTTGGAGGTTTGTTTGTGGTACTAGACTCATGCTCCATCCTCAACAGCTCATTTAAGTTTGACATATTCGACATTTTTACCGAACCGGCTCGTTAAAAATGTTAAAACTTGTCCGAAATGAGTGGTTACCAAATTATACTGTTAGACTCGTCTCGTCGATACGATTCTAACGATATATATACCCAGAACAGTGTAAAATCCGGAATGGTAACTCTGATTGACAATCCGAAATGAAATCCGGAATAGTAATCCGAATTACTTATCCGAAATGGTGATCCAGAATAGTGATCCGAGATGAAATCCGGAATGCACTCTTCTGATCCGAAATAGAATCCGGAATAGACTATTCTGATCCGAGATGTAATCCAGAATAGTTCCTAATCCGAGATGGAATCCGGAATACAATTCTGATTCGAAATTCAATCCGAAATAGCTTCTGATCCGAAATGGAATCCGAAATAGCTCCTGATCAGAGATTCAATCCGAAATTCAATCTGAATTGCACTTTTCCAGATCCGAATTGCAAGTCTGATGATCCGAAATGCAGATTTTGATCCGAAATCCAAGTCTTCAATTAGAAATACTATGCTTTTTAATCCGGAATGCCTTTCTTTAATCCGAATTGCTTGCTGTTTATCCGAAATCACTGCAGAAAATCCGAAATACCTGTAAAAACCCTAAAACAGCCGTCAAAATCCTAATTCAGCCGTCACAAACTTCAAGAACAGCCTCCAAAAACGCCCAAAAACCCAATTTTTCTTTTGTCACGATTCTGAACCGAGCAATAATCAAGAGCCGAATGCTCTGATACCAGTTGTAGGTCCCCTAGTCCTTATGGATCTTGATAGAATCGTCTATCTAATCTAGAGTGTGGAATCCCCTAGATCAGATTTCATAGAAAACACAAGAACGCGAACAAGAACACAAAGAATTCCTTCAAACTGTCTTCTATATATTATGAAACACAATTGTTTTACAATCAATTCAAGACTATTTCTCTTAAACTCTCTGAAGCAATTATCTCAACACTGAACAACTAACTAAGCAACCTTAACACTAATCACAACCTCCCTTTATATAGAGATAGGTTATGCTCATGTGCTAGGATTTCCTACATAAACTGCTAACGTGTTTACGGCCCAATTCGCCAACCATGTGTTATATTGTTTCCAGTTCAGCCCAATTACTTCTAATTCACTAATACAAAACTAAACTACTAACCGTTATCATTTTACTAATTACAAGATATCCAAAGACCAAATCTAAGCTTTTGTCACAAATATGCAACAACATTAGGGCATCGCCCTTGAAGGATTGTGATACATAGTTGACCACATCCTTTTCAGCACAGCCGATGATGTCTACGATGGTCTCCATCTCGTCCAGCCACTTTAGGGCTTCTATAGCTCCTTTTTCCCCATTAAAGTCTCGGGGTTTACAGGAGACGAAATATTTATAGGTGCATCCGTCCTTAGAAGAACGGGACCTATCAGCATAGTCTATCCTCTTAGGTTCACTCTTCGCATTTGATGATTAAACAGAGCTCTCTTTATGAGCTAAGGATGGGGTAATTGATAGTGGTCTGGAGAGAGTAGCACTCGACTCTCTTTGTTTTTCTATGGCCTTACCCATGGCCCTTTCCACAGTCGCATCAATGCGAGCTTGGAAATAATTATCGTCTATGGCTACATTTTCGGCGTCCTTAGAGTTGACGTTCTGATGGCTACTTTGTGCCTCATTAGAATTAGCCATTCTTCAAAGCTTTGGTTCTATAATACCAATAAAATTTGCCTTAGCCATGGTATACCAACCATATCGGCTTTAAACATTGGATATAAAATTCATCGCCTAATCATGTTAGTGTGAATAACATCACAACTCTTAGGCTTACAGTATCTATATTTGGCCTAGGTCTTAATAGGACCATTATAGGCAATTTACGATATGGACAAAGTCCATATATTACTAGACAGTGGATTGCAATGTCACAACTGTCATTGTCATTATTGACAATTGTATAGCACATAGGCTTGTCACAAAGGACATCAAATATGGCACATAGGCCTGTCACTAATGGAAATAAAATATGGCGCATAGGCATGTCCCTAATGGATGTAAAATAGAGCACATAGGCACTACATCACTAATGGATGTTTTTATTTATCATCATACTAATGATATTAGCCGGGATCCAATTGATCACATAATCTATATAAAATTAATCATAGCCATAAGGGTAATACATCACTAATGGATGTTTTATTTATCACCGCACTGGTGTTATTAGCCGGGATCAAACAGATCACATGGGCTATATAAAATAAATCATAACCCTAAAGGGTAATACATCACTAATGGATGTTTTATTCATCACCGTACTGGTGATATTTAGCCGGGATCAAATAGATCACATAGGCTATATAAAATTAATCATAACTTGAAAGGGTAACATCACTAATGGATGTTTTATTTATCACCGCATTGGTGATATTTAGCCGGGATCAAATAGATCACATGGCTATATATAAAATAAAACATGACCCGAAAGGGTAATACATCACTAATGGATGTTTTATTCATCACCGCACTGGTGATATTTAGCCGGGATTAAACAGATCAAATGGGTTATATAAAATAAATCATAACCCGAAAGGGTGATACATCACTAATGGATGTTTTATTCATCACCGCACTGGTGATATTTAGCGGGATCAAATAGATCACATGGGCTACATAAAATAAATCATAACCCGAAAGGGTGATACATCACTAACGGATGTTTTATTCATCACCACACTGGTGATATTTAGCCGAGATTAAACAGATCACATGGGCTATATAAGGTTAGGACGTAGTCCATTACCTTGAAGGTTAGCGTGATTCCTCAAGTCACACTACCATGAGTATGAACATTACTTGAATGTTAACATAAGAGGACCTTAATGGTTGATTAATAGTCCCGATCGCATTGACCTTAATGACTTGGAGGCTTGAACTTAGTCCACCACCTCTAGATAGAAGGATAACTTCCTTAACTATCATGATAGAAGACCCTTCCGTTCTTAACTATCATTTATATATATTTTTGCCAAATGTGTGGTCTGTGCCACTCGGCTAAATCAAAAGCATTAAGATCTGTTTGGAATTTTATATCCAGAGCATAAATTTTGAGTAAAATCGAGACCCTCATTTTGAAGAGGATGAATACAATAATTATATATATATATATATATATATATCCCAAAATACTTCATTAAATTTTAAATTAGAAATTACAATACTAGAAAATGAAATAAATTGTCCATGCAAGGACTTTAAGGAAATAAACATGTCCACGCAGGGACTAAAGAAATAAGAATTTCTCGCAGAGACTCCACTCGTCCTTTTTTCCTTTGACCAACTTGGAGAGTTTCTTGAAGAACTTGTTTGTTTTCTTCTCCGTTTTCTCCTCTTGATGTTGCATATCTTTCATTCGTTCCAAGGCATCATTAATGGCCTCAAGTGGTGGCGGAGGTTGTGGTTGTGGTTGTGGCATAACCGGGTACTGATACCCATAAGTTGGATATCCGGTCGGTGGATAAGTAGGGGGAAAGAAGACGGGTAAAGTGTGTTGTGCATAACTGCCTGCATGTAGGGGTCTTGCGACCATGCTTGATAGTCTACCGGTGTAGACGGGTTAAAAGGATCATATCCAGACGTGTCTGGATATATGGCGATTGGGTTAGTATAACTCGATGGTGGTTGAACAACAGGTGTTTGTGTTGGTTCCACTATAGGTGAAACATTAGAAGGTCCACCCATTTGTGGGTCCTCTTGAATTGTAGGGTAGGAATTGGGCAATGGTGGCAGCGATCCCGACCTTTGTCTGGCACGTACCACATACGTGCTCCACGCTTCCTTCTTGGTGGTTCAGGTGGTGGTTGAGGTTGGTCCACCAGTTCCATGTGGACATCTTCTTGTACTAGGGGTGGTTGAGAGTGATGAGAAGGAGTGTGGGCAAAGGTGAATTGGTTCCAATATTGGCCCCACTCATTAGGACCTTGGTAGGGTGATCCGGCATAGGAATTCGAATCGCTTGACATTTCTATGGGATGCGCGTTCGATCCCGACGGCGGCATCTCTGGGTCAGAGTCCTCATCCATAGGGTTTGGCTGATCCAACTGATTTTGATCGGTTGGAGGCGTGTTAAAGTAATGGTTAGGGTTAAATTCTTCATGGTAAGAGTGATGAGAATGAGAATGGTGAGAGTGATGTGAATGATAAGAGTGGTGAGAATTTTGGGAATGTGAGGGCGAGTGTTTATTAGAGACAGAACGTCTCGCTGGTTGCCAAGGAGACGAATCTCCTGATTCTTGGTAGGCATCTAAGTTGTGAGGTTGAGGGGGAATGCGCCCCGATAGTCCTCCCCTCATTGGACCTTTTCCTCTCCCATTTGTCCCCGTACACGTGCCGGCATTTTCCTGATTAAAAATCAATTCAAAAACAATACTAATAACTTAATAATGAAATGAGTAATCCTAGGTCAATCCTAGACTCGGAAGTCTAAGGAATGTGCTCCTGTAAGTTTGAGATTAAACGCAAAAGGCTAGTGTTTAATTCTCTCAAACGTTGGCTCTGATACCAACCTGTCACACCCTGTATTTCCAACCCGAAATCCATACACCAGTGGGCCCGGGTGGGGAGTATCGTGACGTAAGTTGATAACATCATTGTCAATTAAACTTAGCACAACGAAAGTATTGGAGTAAAATTACTATTACAATCGAATGTTCAAATATAAATATACAGGCTCGTAATAGAAGATCCACAGGCGGATCATAAAATATACAAGAAAGAATATAAAACAGACTTCAGGGCAGATCTAAGGATTTTCAAGATCCTCTTATTCACTACCGAGCAGCTTCCGGCCTATTTCATATTGTACCTGTAGTTTAGTTTTTGACGATACGTCAGCTTTCCTTGTAAATACACCCACTGACTCATTTTGAAAACTTTAAAAAATGATTTTTAAGTGCAAAACGGCACAAAATCTTTTATTAACTTGGGAAAGTTGAATTTACAACCTTGTATCAGATTCACATGTTTGTCAATACATACAGGGCCCGGGACAGAAACCAAGACATGATTAAATACACACCACTTACAAACTCACGAAGAGTTATCCCCAACGTCTTGGGTAATTTGCATATGAGCATCTGACAGGTGTATGCCTACACCCCATGCTAAGGTCGTGGCAAATAACTAATGTATTGAGCCGAGGATATCTCGGAGACGGTAATTTAACCCCGATGTTTAAGTTATGAAACAAAACTGATTAAAACGAAATATGGGGTTTAAGCCACAAACGGGCATTCGATTGACCCCATTTTGACCAAGAGGTAATATTACCGTATCCCAAGCCCATATAGGGAAAGCAAGTCGAAAGTATTTACCTGAGCTAATCTTCTTCTTTTATTTTTAAATAACTCAGCCGTATACAAAAGTACCAAGTGTAGATAGCATTTACCGGCAAGGCTCTAGTCTGGATTATGGCATAAGCTAACCAATTAAATACTATCAGTCTTTATTTAAGTCATAGACTTAGACCGAGTAGTGTACATGATCAAGACGTATAACGCCTGATTAAACGATGATCGGATAGAATGTAGTTTAATCCCAACAAGTACTTGACTTATATAATATGGGTAAACTATAAACATTCTAGATTTTGAAACTTAAATGACAAGGTTAAACCCGTTTCGGTAAATTTTCGTAAAATAGATATATGTACTTAACCGTACGCATAAAAGCGATATCGTGGTAGCCGGATAAGTCAGGACAAGTTCTATAGGCCACTATATTTTAAGTAAGTTAAAATATCAATAGGACATCTTACATGCTCGTTAAGGTTTTAAAACGAAACTATGCTTCATAAGGGCATTTTGGTAATTATATACCGTATAAAAGGAAGTTGAATAATGTCATAATTATAAGTATTCTGGAAAAATCATTTATGTATGATATAATATCAGTAGGATGTCAATTATAAGTGTAAATTATCTTTTATGACCAAACTATGCACCGAAGGGCATTTTGGTCATTTTAGACAAAGTTTATAAATTATTTGAGATTGTGAGTTTATAACATGTACCTACTGTAATTATATTAAAAATTAGTTTTAAAAATCAGTAGGTATCAAGTTTTGGTCAATAATATGGTTTACAACCATATTATGCGCCGAAACGGCGCCTGTGTCGTAATATGACGTCTTTAAGCGATGTTTATGAAAACTAATGTTAAATCAGATTAAAATTTTTAAAATATGTTATTTAATATAACATATTAGTAGGTAAATGATTTACCTTGAAAAGATTTGATAAAACTATTTTATAAGCTACAAGGGCTAAAATCGTCAATTATCGACATTGTTTAAGGACCTGTTTGAAAACTCAGTTTATAACTTGGTTTAACATCCTAAATAATCCTACTTATAATATTACATCAGTAGGAAACTCATTTTCAAGTTCATCATTATTTAAAAACCTTGTTTTATGCAAAAATGACATTTTAATAAAAAATGGCATAATTACGGAACTTGCGCATAAACTTGGATTCTGATTATGATCATGTAATATAACCTCAGAGGGCTGCTACATTATATTATAATCATAATACAACTTTAGATCAGCAGTTAACTAATCTAAATCGGATCTGAATCGAAAGTCAAAGCAGAAGTCAAACTTTGCGACTTTCAGTTGCGAACCGACCCTAGAACTGAAGTTGACGAGCCGAACATGTTCTCACATGTTCTAATAATTATTAACAACTTGTTTAAGTTTCAAAAAAGGTTTCATAAAATATATAAGATCATTTTATGATTTTTCCGAAAAATGGCTTGTTTGACTTTTTAATATCATGACTTTGACCCGTCAATTGGTCTAGCAATCGTGATCTTCAGGAGGTGCCCTTTATAGGGATTAACACCTACCTTATTACGATCACTTAGCCATATTCATTTCAAACAATGGCTGGACCATAATGGTCTTAACCGAAAGTCAAAGCGTTTTCCGTAAAACACTTGACTTTTGGCTATAAAAGCCTATAAACGAAAATGCACAAAGAAGGAACACTTACCAGTGATTCTAAGGTGCAAAAGAACTATGTTGGATGCTTCTTTTAGCTAGGAACTTCAGAGGAGGGAGAAGAGTGAATAAATGAGAAAGGTGCAAGTTGGAATGTGAACTTAGCACCTATTTATAGTTGAAGAACTCAAAGGAGGTGAAGTCAAGTGTTTAGGGGTGTAAGACGAAGCTTACAAGTGTCCCAAAAAGTGGCGTAGCAGTTTGGGAAGCCATGGTTTAGTTTTAATGGTATTGAAGTTTTGTTTGGAGACCAAGCAAAACTTTCTGCAGTAGAGGGCTTCTCGCGCCCCGCGAGAGACACAGGCATGTCTCTCGCGGCCCGCGACCCCCCATGGCCACTTTCAAACTTTGACACTTTTAACCACTTAACTTATTAAAGCTTCTAAAAACATTTTTAAACACCTTTTTGGCACTTTAGCCCTCCGTAGCCAATACTTGGCATACCCGGGATTATGCCCGGACAATGTCGAGCTCTCGGTTCGTTAAAAGGTCACTCAGAGGTATAAATTAACATGTTGACACTTTTAATGTCACACCCCGACCCGCAGCGGAATAAGAGTCGGGGCATAATTGGGTTATCACCAAAGCTCATGATGTTTACTAATATGTTTCATATTTATTAAATTCAAAATTACATTCTCAATATTCCAAACAATTTCATACAATTACAAGGAAAAGTAACTACATAAACATTCCAAATTCTAAACCGATTTATTCTTCTAAGCCATCCTATATGTTTCTTGCTGCAACTGGATCACCTGTATCATGTGTAAAAATGGGGGTTTTTAGGTCAACAAAAGTTGGCGAGTGAACCTTGTTAGAAAACATTTATTATTGATTTCTTGTTATATTTAATATGGAAAAATTGTGCAATAACCATATGTGAGCAAACGTAAATAAACATACAACAACAATAACAATAACAAACAATAACATACAATAACAATAACAAACAATAAAATAAAATAACAAACCACCTTGCATGAATATATGACATGAATGATAATGTAAATGTTGGCAACGTCACGTTCACGCTCATAGGTAATGGGGAACGGTTCCGCTCATAGGTAATGGGGAACAGACGGCTTATGATGAAATGTATGTGCGATCAAGGCTCAATCAAACGGAGCCGATAGTATGTTGGCAACGCCTCGTTCACGCTCATAGGTAATGGGGAACGGCTCACGCTCATTGGTAATGGGGAGCGGCGGCCTATGATAATGTATGTACTGAAAATGATAAATTTAATCTAAACATTAACCACACAAACAGTAGATATATATTGAATACACATTTGATCATGGATATGATGGATGCACAAGTGTTTAATTGTAATAATAATAAGACACATGATACACCCCAAAAACGTGATTAAAAAGGGGAATTTGTAGAGATTCACTCACATTGGGTGCGTTCTTTGGTGATGCTGAATGCGCACGAGTTTAGAGGATTGATCGACGAGGAATAACTAACCTAATAATAATGAAAAGGTACGTTAAATAAGTGGATTTTATTGACAATTTTAATAGGATTTTTAGATATATTTTTGTGAGTTTAAGGCTATTTTCTAATTTTAAAAACATTATTTTTAAGTATTTTTAATTGATTTTTAAATTAAATAAATAAATAAAAATATAAAAAAATGTTGACTTTTTGGGTTGACCGTTGACTATTGACTTTGACTTGTTGACCTGTTCGGTCGTGTATATTGTTTGCACTGAGTGAGGTTCGAACTTGTGACCTCCCGTACGCGTGCACGCAGCTCTACCAACTGAGCTACGTGTCTAACCCGAAATATTTCTGTTTTTAATTATATTTATATACTAATTAATTTATTCCAAAATTCATTTATTTTAAAAAGGATTTTAATTCTATCGAACCGGCGTTCATAACAGGTCTCGAACCTGGGACCTTTTGTTTAACGTTGCACACAGTCCACCGTTGGACTGTGTGTCTAACCTGGTTAAAATACTTGTTTTTATTTCTCTTATATACTAACTGGAAGTTTCCATATTTGGGTTTTATAAAAAGTCGGAATATTGTGACGAATCGGAACAAGGACGGACTCGAACCGGGACTCATGATTCAAATGCACACAGTCCACCGCTGGACTGTGTGTCTAACCCGAGATATAATCCGATTTATATTAAATTTATATACAGCCTAACTTCATCTTCTTCGTTACAATAACCCAGACAACTGATTTTCGACTGATCTTGTTCAATTCAATTTACAGACATAAAAGTGATTAAAATGTAACGGATAGGAAAGGTTTTGGGAATGAACATACCGGAATGATGACTTTTCTCGGAACTCCGGCAAAGTCGTCGGCTCTGTTTTACGAACTCCGTCTGAGCGGACCAATTAACAGTTTTGATTAACTAATTATGGAATTGAATTACTAAACAAGAGTTATCAGAGAGTTTAGATGATTATACCGATTCACAGCGCGATTAAGGAATTTTCAGAAGTTTCCCGGCGACTGCAGATTATCCGATATCGTCGTCTGGGACCGATTCTGATTGGAGGGTTTGAGTTAGTAAAAGTCTAACAACAGATAGAAGATGAAAGAATTGAGAATTTACCGTTTGATGAAAGACACGGTTTTCCGGCGAAAGTCCGGCGAGTTCAGAAAGCGATTCCGACGATCAGAAAATAGAGCAAAAGTGAAATTTAGAGTTCTGTGGGTGTTTATGAGTCGCAAGATGATGATATTGCCGGTGTAATTCAGGAAGTAAATGATTTCGGTTATTAAACCCGAAAATCATATGATTTCAAGTTCAATAAAGGCTGAATTGATTGAGATCGTGCGTCGTAATGTTTTCGTCGGTTATAACCAGTAATATCAACACTCAAAAGTCCCTGGACGTTTGGAAGCCGATATCGGTTTCAGTTTGGCGCAAACAGGTGATTTCACAGGTGGACTTATGTTTTATTTGTTTCCTAGATTTACACAAAGACAGCTAGTGGCGGAGTGGTTAAGTCTTTGGTGATTAAGTTCTCCGGCTGACCCGGGTTCGAAACCCGGCAGCCCTTTTTATTTTTAATTGCCTTATTTTATTTTCTAACAATTTTAATTTCCATATTCTAAAATGTTTATTAGTTATGTATTGTTTAAAATTAAAATAAGCATTAAATGAGTAACAAAAATATGAAACTGATTATTCGATTAATAAACGAAGCGGGTTTGGAAAACCCGTTTTTCAACGGATGTTACAGTATCCCCTACTTTAAGAAATTTCGTCCTGAAATTTAAGTTGTAGTGGTAACAGGAAAAAGATGCGGGTATTTTTCGCGCATTGAGTCTTCACGTTCCCAAGTAAACTCAGGTCCCCGTTTCGACTTCCAGCGTACCCTAACAATTGGAATACGACTCCGTCTTAAACGTTTTCCTTCGAAGTCCATGATCTCTACTGGTCTTTCAATGAAGTGCATAGATTCATCGATCTGAATATCTTCCGGGGAATATGGAGGTTTTCATTGGCGATGCACTTCTTTAAGTTTGATACGTGGAATGTGGGGTGAATTCTGTTGAGTTCTTCTGCTAGATCAAGCTTGTATGCTACAGGTCCTACTCTTTCGAGTATCTTGAAAGGTCCTACGTAGCGTGGTGCTAGCTTGCCTTCTGGCCAAAACGAACTACTCCCTTCCACGGTGATACTTTTAAAAGTACATGATCACCAATGTTAAACTCCAAAGGCTTTCGTCGTTTGTCTGCATAACTCTTTTGACGACTTTGTGCCGCTGAAGATTGTTTCGAATTTGATGGATCTTGTCTGTTGTTTCTTGAATCAATTCTGGACTGGTGATTTGAGCTTCTCCAATTTCGTGCCAACATACTGGAGATCGGCACTTACGACCATATAAAGCTTCGAAAGGTGCCATGCCGATACTTGAGTGATAGCTGTTGTTGTACGAAAATTCAACTAATGGTAGATGAGCGTCCCAATTTCCCTTGAAGTCTATGACACATGCTCGAAGCATATCTTCAAGAGTTTGGATGGTGCGTTCAGATTATCCATTAGTTTGAGGATGATAAGCGGTACTAGGTCTAATCGTGTACCCAAAGCTGCTTGTACGGCTTGCCATGTTCGTGAAGTGAAACGACCATCACGATCTGAAATAATGCTTAACGGTACACCATGACGACTTACGATCTCGCTGAGGTAGATACGAGCTAACTTCTCGTTCTTGAAATCTTTGCGGATCGGAATGAAGTGAGCTGATTTTGTAAGACGATCAATGATTACCCATATAGTGTCATACCCACCAGAAGTGCGAGGTAACCCGGTAATGAAGTCCATGGTTATGTTTTCCCACTTCCATACAGGTATTTCAGGTTGGACCAGAAGTCCTGAGGGTCTTTGATGTTCAGCTTTTACTTTGGAACCTGTAAGCCACTTGGAAACAAAAACAGCAATATCCTTTTTCATTCCAGGCCACCAGTAGGTGTATCGAAGGTCTTGATACATCTTGTCGGCTCCTGTGTGTATAGAGTATCGTGTTTTGTGCGCCTCATTCATAAGGAAAACACGAAGGTTATTGTGATCGGGAATCCATATGCGATCTAGATAGTACAGAATACCGTCGGATTTAGTTTCAATTTTAAGTTCAGCTCCACAAGACAGCTCCTTTCGTACTTCTTTTTCCGTTACTGAAACATGTTGGGCTTCTCGGATTTGATCTTTGATATCTGTTATGATTTGCGAACATAGAAGACGAATGGAGTTCGCATAACCCTTTTGACTGAGTGCATCGGCCACCACATTTGCCTTGCCAGGATGATACCGAATTTCACAGTCGTAGTCATTAAGAAGTTTGACCCATCTCCGTTGCCTCATGTTTAACTCCTTTTGGTTGAAGATATGTTGGAGACTCTTGTGGTCAGTGTATAAATCACACTTAGTACCGTAGAGGTAATGTCTCCATATCTTAAGAGCGAACACAACGGCTCCAAGTTCTAGTTCATGGGTAGTGTAGTTCTTCTCATGAGTTTTGAGTTTTCTAGAAGCATAAGCTATCACTTTTCCTCTTTGCATTAGAACACAGCCTAGTCCTTGCCCTGACGCGTCGCAATAAACCACGAAGTCATCACAACCTTCAGGAAGAGTGAGAATAGGTGCGTCACAGAGTTTTTGTTTAAGGGTTTGGAAGGCTTCTTCTTGTTTGGGTCCCCATATGAAGGGTTTTCCTTTATGCGTTAAAGCCATGAGTGGTACAGCGATGCGGGAGAAATTCACAATGAAACGGCGATAATAACCAGCCAAACCAAGGAATGATCTTACTTCGGTTGGTGTACGTGGCACTTGCCATTCTTGTACTGCTTTGATCTTTGAGGGGTCGACATGTATTCCCTTGTCATTGACGACATGTCCAAGGAATTGTACCTCTTTTAACCAGAATTCGCATTTGGAGAATTTGGCGTAGAGCTTTTCATTCCCTAAGAGTGTAAGGATGAGTCGAAGGTGTCGTTCATGATCTGACTTAGACTTTGAGTAAATGAGGATGTCGTTGATGAAGACTATAACAAAACGATCGAGATAGGGTTTGCAGACTCTGTTCATTAGATCCATGAAGACAGCTGGAGCGTTGGTTAGACCAAATGGCATGACCATGAATTCATAATGACCATAACGAGTTCGGAAGGCGGTCTTTGGGACGTCTTCTTCATGTACTCTGAGTTGATGATAACCAGAACGAAGGTCGATTTTTGAAAAACAGCTGGCGCCTTGAAGTTGGTCTAGAAGATCATCGATGCGAGGTAATGGATAGCGGTTCTTAACCGTTAACTTGTTGAGCTCTCTGTAGTCGATACACATGCGAAACGTTCCATCTTTCTTCTTCACAAAAAGGACAGGTGCACCCCAAGGCGATGAGCTAGGACGTATGAATCCTTTGTCAGTCAGCTCTTGCAATTGACTGGCTAGCTCTTGCATTTCGGATGGGGCTAACCTATAAGGAGATTTTGCAACTGTGTAGCTCCAGGTATAAGATCAATGCGGAATTCGACTTCTCTCACGTGAGGAAGTCCTGAAATGTCGTCAGGAAAAACTTGCGGAAAATCTTTTACTACTGGGATGTCTTCAAGTTTCTTCTCCTTGGTTCCCTTTTTGACGACATGAGTTAGAAATGCGATATAATTCTTGCGGAGATATTTTCGGGCTTGAAGACAGGACATTAATTTGAGCCCTTTCGAAGGGGTTTCTCCAAAGATTCGTAGAGTCTGACCGTTTGTAAGAGGAATGCGTATAAACTTTTCGCGGCATACAACTTCAGCATGATGTTGGCTGAGCCAGTCCATACCAATTATAATACCGAAACTTCCCAACTTCATAGGAATGAGGTCAACTGGAAAATCGTGATCATTTAGGGTGAGAGTACAATTGCGTATAATAGAGTTAATGGGACCAGTTTTCCGTCAGCAACTTCTACCGTTATGGATTCCATGAGTTTATCTCGAGTTTGGTTGAGGATGGGTTCAAATTCTAAAGACACAAAACTTTTGTCCGCGCCAGTATCAAATAACATGGATGCATAACTACCATTGATGAGAAACGTACCGTTAACCACATTGTTGTCAGCCCTAACTTGGTTGGCGTTGATGTTAAAAGCTCTTCCTCTTGCAGGTGGAGGAGCTTGATTAGCCTGGTTTACTGGATTAGCTTGAGCTTGGGCATGGATAATATTCACTAAGGTGGACAGGTGTTCCTGAAATGGTTCGGGTCTCCACAGTTGTAACAAGCCCGCATAGGTTGCACCATGGGATAGTTGGGTTAGTAGTAGGATTGGGCTACATGTTGGGTAGGTGGTAGTAGTAAAGGTTGTTGGGCTTGACCCACTATCTGATGATGGGTTTGGGTTGAGGGCTGATGGCGGTTCGTTGCTGAGGTACACGACAGGTTTGAATGGTGTGACCTGCGCGACCATAGCCGGTGCAATATTGGCAGGGATGTTCAGGAAAATGATGGTATTGGCAAGGTTGCACTTTGGGTATGGGCCGGAGTATGGCCTTTTATATGGTGCAGGTGAGGGGGCAACTTGAGTGATGGGTGCAGCAGGGATAGGGAAATTTGTTTGTGTGGACAACAAAGTTTCTGTGTTTCGTTTCCTCTTATTAACAAACTTTGAGGAGGAGGTGGAATGGTTTGAAGTTTGGCCGTCAACGGGGGCTTTCTTTTTCTCGTCCTTAAATTTGCCGTTGCGAATACGATTCTCGGTAAGCCGGTAGCTAGTTCCATAGCAGCTTCGAGTGTTGAAGGCGAAGTGCTGAGAACTGAGTCTTGAATTTTCGAGGGGAGGCCTCGAATATAGTGTTCAACTAAGCGGTAAACTGGGGTGAACAAGTTAGGGACCATTTGGTTCAACTCTAAAAACCGTTTGTTGTAGGAAGTATGATCTCCCTCCTTTTGCTTCAACGAATGAAATTCATCCTCTAACTTTTTAATCTCGCTTCTTGGACAGAAACGTCTCGTCATGATTTCCCTTAACTCCTCCCATGTTAAGGCCATTGCATCTTCGATTCCTCTCTTACCCTTTTCAGTATTCCACCAGGTAAGAGCTACCCCAAATAGCCTCCCGGTTGCGTAACGTACCTTGCGATCCTCGGGACAGTCGCAGTTGAGGAAGGTGTTTTCCATTTCCTCAAACCAGTGGAGGAGAGCAGTGACACCTTCGGTCCCTTCAAATTTTGGGGGATCGCAAGACTTGAATTGTTTGTATGACACTTTTTGGAGGGAAGGTTGTCGACGTTCTGGTCTTCTTGCTGGGGAGGATTGATGGGATTTGCGGTGAGAGCTTGTTGGACTTTGAACTACGATGTCAGGAAGCACCGCGGCCATTTGTTTTGCGATTTGGGTGGCCAAGCGTTCGTTTGACCTTCTGACCTTGTACCCCCACGTTGTTGCCTAGCCGACATCTACAGGAATATACATAAGAAGATTGTGAGTTTAAGGAGTCTTTTTAGGTGTCATGTGTCTTAAAAAAAATGACATAAACATCAATAATGCAACTACATCCATAGGATGTCTTGGGTTTGCTCATGTTTGGGCCTCAAATGTCCCCCATACCTTCACTTGTATAGTCATGTGGGCCCCCATGACTATTGGCTTAGTAGGATTCACATTGGTTTTGGCGGTTTAACACTCGCATCACCCGAATGAAAACCATGAAATATGTTTGCGAGATGTATGGTCGGAGGGTGTCCAGGTGTAGACACAATGACAACTCAAAGTGGGGTTAGCTCACACGACGTTTGGTATAGCATGCTTTGGCCTAATAGGTCCTTCGTACTCTCATCGTTAGTCCCCAGGTAGGCAAACTGGTCCTTTATTTTGGATTTATATGAATGCCAAGCCTAGACAGGACATTCCGACTACCGGTACTTGTACCCTTCCAGTTACTACATGCCCGTCATGAGAACTCACTTTGATGTGATTTGAAAATACAAAAATCATTGCAAAAGTCATGGAAATTGTGAGGTGTGTGCTCTCATGGATATGATATGTTATGAGAATATGATTCATGATAGGCATTGTATAATAATATGTACTTATGAACATGCTTGCATAACATTGAATGTAATAATAAACATAAAGCATATAAACATCATGAATTTTGCATGTAACACACAAATAATTTAAAAATTCTAATCAACTATAGTATAGGCTCTAAAGGTCTAATAACTATCCTATATCCCTATAGTCATGGCTCTGATGCCAATCTGTCACACCCCGACCCGCAGCGAATAAGACTCGGGGCATAATTGGGTTATCACCAAAGCTCATGATGTTTACTAATATGTTTCATATTTATTAAATTCAAAATTACATTCTCAATATTCCAAACAAGTTCATACAATTACAAGGAAAAGTAACTACATAAACATTCCAAATTCTAAACCGATTTATTCTTCTAAGCCATCCTATATGTTTCTTACTGCAACTGGATCACCTGTATCATGTGTAAAAATGGGGGTTTTTGGGTCAACAAAAGTTGGCGAGTGAACCTTGTTAGAAAACATTTATTATTGATTTCTTGTTATAATTAACATGGAAAAATTGTGCAATAATCATATGTGAGCAAAGTAAATAAACATACAACAACAATAACAATAACAAACAATAACATACAATAATAAACCACCTTGCATGAATATATGAATGAATGATAATGTAAATGTTGGCAACGTCACTTCACGCTCATAGGTAATGGGGAATGGTTCCACTCCTAGGTAATGGGGAACAGACGGCTTATGATGAAATGTATGTGCGATCTAGGCTCAATCAAACGGAGCCGATCGTATGTTGGAAATACTGCCTCGTTCACGCTCATAGGTAATGGGGAACGGCTCACGCTCATAGGTAATGGGGAGCGGCGACCTATGATAATGTATGTACTGAAAATGATAAATTTAATCTAAACATTAACCACACAAACAGTAGATATATATTGAATACACATTTGATCATGGATATGATGGATGCACAAGTGTTTAATTGTAATCAATAATAAGACACATGATACACCCCAAAAACGTGATTAAAACGGGGAATTTGTAGAGATTCACTCACAATGGGTGCGTTCGTTTGGTGATGCTGAATGCGCACGAGTTTAGAGGATTGATCGACGAGGAATAACTAACCTAAATAATAACGAAAAGATACGGTAAATAAGTGGATTTTATTGACAATTTTAATAGGATTTTATAGATATATTTTTGTGAGTTTAAGGCTATTTTCTAATTTTAAAAACATTATTTTTAAGTATTTTTAATTGATTTTTAAATTAAATAAATAAATAAAATATAAAAAATTGTTGACTTTTTGGGTTGACCGTTGACTATTGACTTTGACTTGTTGACCGGTTCGGTCGTGTATATTGTTTGCACTGAGTGAGATTCGAACTTGTGACCTCCCGTACGCGTGCACGCAGCTCTACCAACTGAGCTACGTGTCTAACCCGAAATATTTCTGTTTTTAATTATATTTATATACTAATTAATTTATTCCAAAATTCATTTATTTTAAAAAGGATTTTAATTCTATCGAACGGTGTGCATAACAGGTCTCGAACCCGGGACCTGTTGTTTAACGTTGCACACAGTCCACCGCTGGACTGTGTGTCTAACCTGGTTAAATATACTTGTTTTTATTTCTCTTATATACTAACTGGAAGTTTCCATATCTGGGTTTTATAAAAAGTCGGAATATTGTGACGAATCGGAACAAGGACGGACTCGAACCCGGGACTCTATGATTCAAATGCACACAGTCCACCGCTGGACTGTGTGTCTAACCCGAGATATAATCCGATTTATATTAAATTTATATACAGCCTAACTTCATCTTCTTCGTTACAATAACCCAGACAACTGATTTTCGACTGATCTTGTTCAATTCAATTTACAGACATAAAAGTGATTATAATGTAACTGATAGGAAAGGTTTTGGGAATGAACATACCGGAATGATGACTTTTCTCAGAACTCCGGCAAAGTCGTCGGCTCTGTTTTACGAACTCCTTGTGAGCGGACCAATTAACAGTTTTGATTAACTAATTGTGGAATTGAATGACTAAACAAGAGTTATCAGAGAGTTTAGATGATTATACCGATTCACAGCGCGATTTAGGAATTTTCAGAAGTTTTCCGGCGACTGCAGATTATCCGATATCGTCGTCTGGGACCGATTCTGATTGGAGGGTTTGAGTTAGTAAAAGTCTAACAACAGATAGAAGATGAAAGAATTGAGAATTTACCGTTTTGATGAAAGACACGGTTTTCCGCGAAAGTCCGGCAGTTCAGAAAGCGATTCCGACGATCAGAAAATAGAGCAAAAGTGAAATTTAGAGTTCTGTGGGTGTTTATGAGTCGCGAGATGATGATATTGCCGGTGTAATTCATGAAGTAAATGATTTCGGTTATTAAACCCGAAAATCATATGATTTCAAGTTCAATAAAGGCTGAATTGATTGAGATCGTGCGTCGTAATGTTTTCGTCGATTATAACCAGTAATATCAACACTCAAAAGTCCCTGGACGTTTGGAAGCCGATATAGGTTTCAGTTTGGCGCAAACAGGTGATTTCACAGGTGGACTTATGTTTTATTTGTTTCCTAGATTTACACAAAGACAGCTAGTGGTTAGTGTTTGGTGATTAAGTTCTCCTGCTGACCCGAGTTCGAAACCCGGTAGCCCCTTTTTATTTTTAATTGCCTTATTTTTATTTTCTAACAATTTTAATTTCCATATTCTAAAATGTTTAATTGTTATGTATTGTTTAAAATTAAAATAAGCATTAAATGAGCAACAAAAATATGAAACTGATTATTCGATTAATAAACGAAGCGGGTTTGGAAAACCCGTTTTTCGACGGATGTTACATTTAATCCCTCCATTATCTAACTTATATATATATTATTGGATTTAATTACTCTCGTCCAACAACAGGACATATGAGAGTTAGACTACTAAGGATCACTCAGAGCTCAGTATAAGCATGTTCACTCCGATGTCACACGAGGCTAGGCATGTTGACACAACGGTCACTCAGAGGCCGAGTTTAAGCATAATGACACAATGGTCGTTTAGAGGCTACGTTTTATGCATAACGACACTAATGGTCGTTCAGAGGCTACGTTTTTATGCATTACGACACTAACGGTCGTTCAGAGGTTAGGTTTACGCATGTTGACATCAGAAAGTCATTCAGAGGCTCAGTTTGGGCATGTTGTCACTTTTAGTCCGTATTAGTCTTTAATTGACTATATAAAAAAATACAACACGTGTCACTATATTATTGGACACTATTTTTACAGGGTGTTACATATGCACATCCTTTCATCAATATCTTGTTCAGATGAACATGGCAACAAGCCCAACATCAAAGTTTGCATTTTCTGACAATACTTACCATTAATACATTCTATTCAAATACTTATCCTTCTCGATGTTTAAGCACCTAACATTCTTTCATAAATTTCCTACATGTGTGCTATTATAATCACACATACCATTTCTTTCATTCAATCATTTCATTTTGCTAATTATTTCACCTACCTCTTGCCGTTTGACTTTTTCCAATGTTAAACTAGCACTTCTACCTATCGTATATGTATTGAAGCACACGTTTGTACTCTTCCCAATGCGTGCATACTCACAATACTTTTTTTAGCTTTTCTTGTGAAAGTTTTCCTTTCCTTGTAAATTTCATAAGTCATTTATCTGAATCCTAGCCCATCATTCATTTTGACTCGCATGGGTCGACCAAAACTAACATATGTCTCACGTAATGAATTCAAAACTTATTTCTTTCAACTAGGTTTCTTGCTACTACAATAGCTTTTATCGGTTATACTCACTTAATAAATCAATTATGTCATACTATTTTACTGTTACTTGCTTAATAATTATTAACTTAACTTCGTTTGTCTTTTTGGAAACCCAACTGTAAATACATTCTTATCTATGTTTTATAAATTACTCAACTGACCCGTTAGTAGGCATATCGCATTCAAGCTCGTGCCTCCTACTTTTATCAAAATTTGCACTACATCTTTCAACACAACTTCCTTTATGGTGGTTTATGCTAGAAAACCTTTAAATTCCAATTTTACCTTCCGTAAGACATTAGACCAGGATGACTGTCAACCCAAATTACTAGACGGATTTCACTTGGGTTATTCTATTACCCAATTCTGACACATCCCTCTCTAGTCTAGCCATAAGTTCCTACCGAAAGCATAACCTTTTTATACATACCTGACGCATGTCCAAAACCACTGACTCGTTATCCATACCTTGCGATGCTTATTTCTTTCCAATTTCAATGCATACGCATACATTACGCTTACCTATAACCATAAAACTTGACAAAACAAAACATTAAATACCGGGTTCAAATGGTGATCAACATTTGACCTGCATGATTAATTTGTCCTTTTAACCATTATTGCATACAAACATATTTTCATATATACATATGTATATATATACATATATATATATCAAAGTGTACGTTCGTAATTTTCTTCAGTTCGATCATACTTACAAAACGTCATTTCATCAGTTTAGCATTTTTCCCAAAAACCCTTTTCCTCACATCCATACTAAATCTATCACCATCTACTTTATACTTACTTATAAGACTTGTTTGACTCCAACAAAGTCAAATTGTTAACACATTCTTATGTAGGTGATTTCATTCTTTTTTATGTTTAGAATCCGTCTCACGAATTCACACCTTTCTTTTTATACTTTTCATTCTTACTTGTTTGAATCCATTTAGTGGTTTCAAACCTATTACTCATACTTATCATTCATTTCCATCGTTTGACCCGTTCATAACGTGTCAACTTCCTTATCATACTTTTCCATCCGTTGTGACCCCTTCATAACGGGTCAATTCTTTAACATACTTAATTACATTTATTACTATAATCACAAGTTATAACAATGAGCATTACTATAAGTGAAACTAGAAATATAACAAGTATCATATAGATTCAAACATTTTATTATGACTTGGTTGGTCCATTCTTACTTACGGATTCATACTCTTCCTTCCAAAATTTTCATTCAACATAAAATTCTCCCAAGTTACATGGGAATCTTGCCATTCTCTTCACACACGTGACCACTTACTTCTCAATTCTACCGAACATACCTGTGATGATTATCATATCATGGTCTCATGAGTATCATATGTTTCTTTCGCACTGGCCGGGCACGCAATCCACATACTAGTCTCGTGCCTTCATGTAATCATCATCTTATGTCTGTAGAAGTGGATTTCAGTTCGTGCATGATTTTAATATCCTATCAAGGCAACCTCAGTGTCTTCCATTCAACATTTACCCTCCTTCGAGAGGTCTTCGCAACACCAGTACCCTTATTTATTAAAAGTGTGTACCTGGGGGTTCAAGAGTTCAATCACATACTTTGGTGTTTGCCCTAGATCGCATCCTTGGATCATTCTTTTCAATCATCCAAGCTTACCTTTCATAAATAGCATGGTTAGTTTCTTTATATGAACATATATATACATGTTCCCATTCAAAATTTACCTTCAAGCCTTGATCGAGTCTTGGATTGTACGGTTTTCAAGTCGCAAGAGCACACGGGTTTGAGTTCAAGTACTTACCTTCTCATACTTAGTTTCACTCAAACCAGGGCTCCGATACCAACTTGTAAGACCCTAAAACGCATTTCGACCCAAACGATGCAGCGGAAATATGAACTATAAAATTTCTTCCTTTATAGTTGTTCTAACATATTTCAAACCATTTATTTCAACTTTCGTTAATGTTAAGCACATTTTTCATTCTGGATTGAGATAACTCGTTAACATATGATTACAATCACGTCACCACTTATCCGTACGATCCCTGATCTTCAACTCGATCTTCGTCCATATATTTCGTAATAATAATGATGATCTGACTAATCTGCGGTCACCAAATACATAACCAACACATTAGTAAAGGGTAACATCTTACATAATTAAATGAATATATAAATAATCAATAACTACATAGTGTTCTAACTATGTTTACTACTCCATAATTATATCCTTCTAAATTTGTTCCTTACAACGGACCTCGAACCTTCGAAAGCAAAACACTTACTTACCTGCATTCCTGTTTCATTCTCAATAGCAAATCAGTTAGCAAGACATAATCTCAACATATTGAAGACCTACATCTCTGCACAAGCACATATCATTAATCTACATTCAATATGTTACAACCCGTGTTTTCACTTGTATGTATCCATATACATACATACCTATCGCATACAAACGTCTCACATACAAATATGCATGACATGTACCTACTACGACTCTATACATAAGTACATACATACATGCATGTCACTTCACTTGTTCACATTTAAATTCTGTACTTAAATCGTACACTCGCTATTCAACAATAATCACAAATGTAAATAAGTTAATCCTTTCATGATCATAACACATTTGCTCAATCCGAGTGTTGATCATACACTTACATAATTGGTTATATAGCATCCACATACGAAACCACGATCATTATACATATTTCAAGACTCATACTTTCACATGTACTAAACTTTTACAAGTCTAACATCACTTAGGAGCTTTAAAAATATCTTACGGGATACCAGGACGGGAACATGATCAATCAGATGCAAGAAACAAACAATGATTAGGGAATTGGCAAAACCCGCCGTAACCTACGGCCTACCTGCCGTAGCTTATGGCAGCCACCTTCTGCCAAAACATAACTCACTTGATGTAAGCTACAGCCAGCTGCGTAGCTTCGCATGCTCTGTTTTTTTTTTTTGGTTTGCAGCTTTTTGACCCATTTCAAGTTCCTTCGATCATGCCTATTCTGATTCACTTCAAATTAAACATGTAACATCTAAACGATGTCACATTTCTCTTTACACTACTATAGTCCCATTTTAACAATGAATTCTACATTTACATAAGCCCAATCATACTTTAGTTCTGTCATTTAAGCGATAAATCTTACTTCTTAGATTTACCTAGTTCCGTTTTTTTATCATACAACTTTCGATTTAGTTTACCATTATCAAACCAATACCATCAAATTCATCTTAGTACTTCCATTAATTTTACATTCCTACAAGCCTCTTAACAATTAGCATATAACAATTCCCTTTAAGTACTAAAGAGTGGTTCCGGAAATCACTTACCTTATACGTCTGTTTCGTACTTGCTTCCTCGCATCCTTTCAGTTAGCCTTCCATGCTTCCACCCACCTTGTTATGATCCTATACTTTCATGTCATTATGGTTTCAATATTATTAACATGTACACACATTCTAAATTACATTCATTTCACATTCATAACCTATATCCACTTACTTTTAGGTTAAATCAAGCCACATTCTAAATTACATTCATATCACTTTCACGTTGTCATTTGAACATATTCTAACATGATTGGTTGCTAGTGAGTTCAAATACCTCATAACTAACACAATTTCACTTATTGAATTACAACAAGCATACATTTAAACACATGGCGGACCTACCACGTTCTAAGCTCCTAGTATAAGCTTTTAATGCACGTATTCAACCAAATTCATACGAAAATCACAGATTACATCATATCTTACATTCCATTCATGTTCGTCAAGTGGTTAATGCAAATTCATTTACATTCATCTACTAGACATTTTATCGAACACTTGGCGTACGAACCATATCTAAGGCAATGTACAAGTAATTTATGCCTACCTTCCTTGTTCACAACATCAAACATCATGAACATTTCTCTAGTCATATATTGCAGATGCAATACCATTAGATCATTAATAGAACATTATTAACTTTCTAAATTTCGTACAAGAAATTTGTTATAAACTATTTGTTTTCAAAACTTCAGTTCTTGACCTCTCATCGGAATTTTCTTCGGAGATATTAAAGATCCATATGTCAGAAAGCTACAGTCAAAATATCAGCTCATTCCAACGGTCGGATCTTCGGGAAAATCGATTATGCTAAGTTGTATTTTAACGAAAACGGAATACGAACTGCTTTGAAAATGGGTTTCAAAGTCACACTTAAACATCTCTATTTCTTATTTCCACCATTCAAAATTATCATCTATATATTGTAAACCATATATAAAAAAATCAAGACGTTTCAACGGTCGGATTTGGCGGATCATTCGGTTCTTTGCAACTGGCGGATCACTCTGACCACCTCCGGCCACCGCAGAATCGCCGCTAAAAGCCACCGCCGGCCACCCCTCTTTCTCTAGTTCTCACTCTCTCTCTTATTTCTCTCTCTATCTTGAGAGAAAGATCTGCCCAAAATGAGACATAAGGGGCTATATATATATATATGTATATATTATATATTATTATAATATATATATATATATGTATTGAGCTTTGGATATTTACATAATCTTCCCTCATGTTTGATTATTATGACAATGCCCCGTCAAGTTATGGCGAGTTACAATATGATGTAGTCGTAAATCCCTAACCGAACCCGTCATATTTATCGACATATATTATTAAAATGCATTCCGTTATAATATGCTGATATTCAGCAAATTATTTTTCCCTTATAATAATTCAGAACGAATTATAAAGTGATATTGTATAACTTCATCTGAAATTGTAACCATACTAATGTGCTCTAATATCTCTTTAATTACGTAACACGAATTAATCTCATTTACGCATTTTGGGGTGTTACATTATCTCAGTTGAATCAATCACAATCTTGCCACAAAACCTATGTCACAATCTAAAAAATATCGTTTAAATACCCACATAAAATATCCAATCAACTTAAATCGTGACTTAGTTAATACACATGTTTTATAAGATTTATAAAAATAAATGGATCAACCTAACTACTCACGCCCCTAGTTTAAGTAGTACCTCCATTTAAACTATGTATCAAATCATTGTCAAGACCTTCAGGCAAAAAGCTCCCAACAACTCTTTAATACACGTCTTAAGAAGATGAAACCGTTGAAGCTCATGCACCAGACAAATGTGGCTTGTCTGCAACATATTTAAATTATTAACGTCCTCAAAACGGATGTATTATGTAAGAAAAAGGTCTCATATGAAATATTAGAACCAACCTTCAGTAATTCATTATATACAAGTCTAGTACACGGAAGGCTAGGATCCACCAATCTTGCTTTTTGGTATCACTAGTTAATGGGTTCCTAGGACCAATCGGACCAAGAAAAAAGATGATCGCAAAGTTACATGTAATCACAACATATATCACACCACTTCATGATTAACCGAAAACAAGAAACCAAACCAATAACTAACTGAAAATATGAAACTGAAACTTGATAAACTTGAACTTGAACTGTACAGTTACGATGAAACTTCAAACCCTTAAATACTTGTTGAAGGAGTATGATGAAAGGGTGTGTCGATTGATGAAGGGATATGTCGATCCCCATGATAATCGTTTACTGTTGTACCCTTTCATAACATACATGTCCGTTCAAACTAAGCCCAAATACACAATACCCTAATGGACTCTTAAACAAGTGTTTGGCCCAATAACTAGATGGCCTACGACCCAATAGGAAACAAACAAATTAAAACGTAATTGTTTGACCCATTATAAACTAATAAACATAAACATACTAGCAGCCCAATTCTGGATCATCGGAAATACGTGATTATCAACTTCAGCGCTATTTACCTTCGAACAAGAACTTGGTATGGAACCTATAAATGGCAGATAAATTTTAATTCCCAACTTATAAATAGAAAAAGATCAAGAAATTCCAACCCCGAAACGAATAAGGCAGAGTTAGGACCAGTTGCGTCGTAGATTGTTGTACGAATTTCTCACTAATGATCAAAAGATACTATAGTGTTTTCAAATGATGTGGATGCCCCCTCTAACCCGCATCTTATGTATGTTTTGAAAAAAAAAATTATAGGCCAAAAGATGCGATTATTATATCACCACATCTTATGGGTGTTTTGAAAATCCAGAGTCAAAAGATGTGATTCTAGAACCGTATCTCTTGTTAATGATTAATAAATGACAAAAAAAAAGAGTTTACTTATTCTTCGCTATAAGGCGGATACTTTTATTTATTTTTTATTAGGTATTAAAAAAAGATGAAAAAGGTTTTCACATATAGTATTAATAGTATTAATGATTATAATTACTAACTTTTTTTAATAAATATCTATTTTTTATTTATTGGTTTATTAGTTTTAGTTAATAAATAAAAACTAATAATCATAAGTTAGTAAATAAAAACCGTATATGCATGACTTTTTTTTAGTAATGATACTAAATAACAAAATATAAAAAAGATTGTCATATATAGTATTATTAATATTAAACAAATAACTTTTTATTATAAAAAGAATATTTTTTTATGACTACAAATAATTATTTTTTATTATTGATTTATCATTTACACGGGTACGTACTTATATATTTATATGCATTATGCATGTTATGTGTAAGTGCTAGTGTATGTTTATGAGTATGTATCGACGTACCATTGGATAATTAATAAAAAAACATTTAAACACGTATATGCATGTTGTTTAAAACCCTAATGACCATCATTGTCTCTTATTATCAACGAAGGATGTTTAGGATGATCAATGGTCTATTAGGATGGTTAATGGGCCAATTAAGACTGGTGATAGTCAACTAGGGTTGTTCATACTCCATTTTTGTCAATGAAGAGCACTAAGGATGATCGTTGTCTATTAGGATGATTGATGGACGGTTAAGGCCAATAACGATCAACTAGTGTTGTTCGTGTTACATTAGTGTCAATGAAGGTTGTCTAGGATGATTAATGATCTATTAGGATGTTTGACAGATCATTTAGGGACAATGGTTGTCAACTAGGATGTTCATGCTACATTTTTGTTAATAAAGGACATTTAGGATGATTAGTGGTCCATTAGGATGATTGATAGGTCAGTTAGGGGCGGTGGTGGTCAACTGGGTTGTTGATGTTCATGTCAATAAAGGGTATGTAGGATGATCAATGCTCCATTAGGATGATTAATAGGTCGATTAGGGCTAGTGGTGGTCAACTAGTGTTATTTATATTCCATTATTGTCAAGAAAGGTCGTTTAGAAAGATCAATGGTCCACTAGGATGGTTGATGGATCAATTAGGGCAAGTAATGGCAACTAGGGTTGTTCATACTCTAATTTGTCATGAAGGGTGTTAAGGATGATCAATAGTCCACTAGAATGATTGATGAGCCAATTAGGCTCATTGAGTATTGAAGATGGTGTGTGATAATAATGAATGAAGAACAACCATAGATCTAAGAAGACAAACAAGAAGACATGAATTAGAAGCAATTTCATCATCACAGCTTCATCAAACCTCCATGGATTTTGTATCCATAGGGTTCTTACATCATAGACCGCTGATCGATATAGTTCCAAACCTAATCAATACCCATCAAATGGGCATGTGGCAATGTACCATCGCAACACACAAACCAATACACTAATTATGCATATTATTAAAAAAACTAACAATTAAAACTAAGTAATTTTTTAATTATATGTATTATTATCATTTTTTTAATATTATACAAAATCGAACATTAAAACCATATTTAAATAACTTTTTTTTATCATTGTTGGTTATAAACATCATAAATAAATACAACCCCCCCTCCAGATTTTTCCTAAAATTTCCCTCTAAAACATTCATATTGTTACAAGACCCAATCGACTTCTTAATAAACTCTGGTGATTTAGAGACACTTGCTGCGACACCACCATCTGAGACTGCCATTTCCTGTCACTGGACAACCACACGCAATGGGAATCGTCACTACCATGCACCGTTTAATTTGACTACCATTTTCGTTGTCCACTTCCTATTGCCCGCTAAGCAAAGCGAGCTAAAACACTTTCCGGTCTTTCACCAACGTTTCTCATTAGTTTGTTTTATTTCAACATCTAGGGTTTATTATGTGATATATGATGCGTGTTTTAGGGTTTTTGATTCTAAACAATTAATTATGTAGAGAAAGGGGGAAGAGAGGCTAGTGTAGTTTCTGCGAAATGGGAAAATAATAATAATATATAATATAATAATAATAATATATAATAATAATAATAATAATAATAATAATAATAATAATATGGTTATCTTAATTTTGATTTTAAGCTTATTATCATTTTTTTTCAACCCTAATATATGTAGTCAATTAGAGTTATTAGTGGTCAATAGGGTGGTATATGATTAATTTGGGGCACCAATATCTATCTGAGGTTATTGATGGCACATTAGGGTCTTTCGCGATCACTTCAGACACTATTAGTTTATTATAGTTAAAGAGAGCTAGTTAGAGACATCGTTGGTTAATTTGGCTTATTAATGGTTAATAACTCACTACTATTCAGCGTGACTATCATGACGTGATACGACATGTTAGGTCAACATAGTCGATGTAGGCCGAACTTGGTCAATTGATATGTTATGACGTGATACGACATGTTCGAGCCGATCTCAAATAACTCGCAAGTGACTTGGCTCATTTACACAACTAATCAAACATAGTCTCTTTTGAGGTCCAAAATTGTTTAATTTTTAATAATTATAACTAAAGTGGTTGTATTTCTAAAAGTTTTTGGAAAGTTTTTTATAATACTTTTGCCTATATATTATTTCACTTCAATTTGTCCCTTAAAATATCTGGCTCTCAAAATTTTTCCGTTGTTACATCTTAGTCTAATTTTAAAATTTTCCTTCAGAAATTTTCCCACCTTCTTGAGATTCAACTCCGTCTTTCCCACTATTCCATCTTATTTTCCCTAAAACCGCAGTGGCGGCTCTGCTCTCCTATACTAGTTGAGAATGCACGTCTCTCCAAATTGAGTTTCACCGTAAATTTATTTCATTGCTCTAATTCGTAGAACATCTTGCTAATCTGAGAAAGTTCGCCAATTGATGGAGATTCGTAATAGTTTCAACAAGGTAACCACTAAGGTTGGGGTTTAATTTTGTGTTTTGTTGTTTCTTTTTGGACATCAAGTATATAACCAATGATTTTATTAGGCTATCAAAGTCCTTTTTGATGTTACGGTTGCTCCAAATGCAGAACGAATCACGATCATATTAAAGTCAGCATGTTTACAAATCAGCTTGTGGTTGAGTGATGGCTATAGCGGCTTCCGGAAAGCATACGAAATTAACGAAATTTATGTTCGTAATGTTGGCTTACTTGGAGTCAGCCTAACTACAGATCCACTTTGGGCTTCTTCCTCTTCAGATCCCAGATATTGAACCAGCCACCACCTAAATCTTGTGCACATATCTAGAAATTAAACCAAGTATGATTCCCAAATTACGTTCATATTCTCAAAGTTTTAAAATTGTAACTTATTTATTTTCTTTGTGAATATTGATTTGGGATGTACATTTACACTTTATAGTATTAATTTTTAATAGTTACGGTTTTTTGAAATTGATTCTTGTAGTTGACAGCTCTCGAAAATCCAAGTGACATTAAAGAGTTGTTAATCCAAGTAAATTTATTCTCTCTTTTGTTCTCTGTTTTATTATTAAAAAGATTTACATACATTTTTATGTTGTACATATTAAATATTAAATGTGAGTAGCACTTAGCAAATTAGGAAGAGTTTAATAGTTTATTTAATTGCTTATATAAATTTGGAATAGGCATCCAAGGTAGGCTAGGATTTTGAAATACATATCTTATATGTATGCATGTATCATAGTATTTTACAATTTGAATATAAAGATTGCATTATATGCAGATATAGATTTACGTATAAATTTTAAGCTTTATGTTATTTTATTAATGTAATGTTATGTTTTGTTAGGTAATTTCTATGGTTCGAGTTGTAAGTATGAATTAGAAATGTCTCTATGAATTGCAAGTATGAATACATTGCTTTATGAGGAAGATATTGTATTTGTTAGTTTCATCTTTAAAGATATGTATTTTGTGTTATTTAAAAAATTTTGTAACTTTTGTTACTTTGAAACCTTTATAATTTATATTCTTGGGTTATTTTATTTTTTTTAATATAATTTTGTTTTTTGTATATTTTATTTTCATTTTTAGATAATTTGTTTATATAAAGGATTTTTTTGGAATTTTTAATAAAATATTCTAAAAATTGAACCACAAATATTTTTTAGCTTAAACACCAAGTGATGCTGTTCTACGACCGTATTTTTTGAATATATTGGAAAAAGGTAGTTTGTGCTTAAATTGTCAAAAAATACGGGTCTGGAATCGTATTTCTTAGACCAACATCTTTTGGCTTAGAGCCATAAGATAGTGTAATACCCAAAAAGTTTGAAAAAAAACCTAAATAATAAGTATCGAATAATTACATCGGTTCTAAACAAATTAATACATGGTTAAATCGCTTAAATGAGTATGGTTGCATATTGAAAATTTTCTTTGGTAAATATTCGTGAACAACAATATATATATATATATAATATATATATATATATTTATATATATATATATATATACTAGTAATAGGGGGAAAATTATTTGAGAAAAAATTTTAATGTGAGAAGAAAAAGAAGAAAGCATATAATTGTAAAACACTAAATATTTTATAACTTCTCTAATTAATTATGTTATCTCTAATTAATAAAGCAAAAACATTTTATCTTACACATTTCAAAATTTATTCTACATATATCTTATCTTTATCGGAATTTACCCTGCACACATGTAAATTTACCCTACACATAGTAAAATTTATCCTACACATGTCGAAAATTGTCTTTCACAAAAAATTATTTTATCTTGAAAAACTATAATAAAAAATGAGTTACAAGTTTAATTAATTAGCTAAATAATGACAATTATTGATTCACCTATATGACTTTTTTATAGAATTAAATTGATACATTAGATGAAATAAATGAAGAATTCATATTGATTTAAAAGTTATTTTTTTATTCTTGATAAAAATTTTTCTCATTTGAATCTACAAACTAAAAATAGTTTAAGTTCTATTAAAATCCAAACTAACAAAGAGTTTGTTTTGTAACTTGTTGAATACTCTAGGGGTTAGATATGGAACCCTAACTAAACTTCATCTTCCTCCGATAAAACCTGGCCGTTCGCCTTCCTATGGAACGATAAGGGAACCGATCACCATCCAATTCTTAAACAGCCACCATGATTAGTTCTTGATGTTGTTTTTCTAACTGAACGAAAATGATAAGGTTTCAAGAGCAAGCATTGACCACTGAAACTTCGAGTTATTGCGCCATGTCCCAGCCCTGCCACACCTCCGATTTAAAACGCCACCTTTGTTCTGGGCCTTCTAGTTGCAGGCCTTTGTCACAGCCGCTCACGGCCACTATCTGTACATTCACTCGCGTTTACCGATTCATTGTCCGCCGTGTTTCAAGTGTCGCAGCCGCACTCAGCCATTGACCTAGCCCCGTTGCCACGTTACTCCGCCTTGACCATCACCGCACCATTAACCCTTATCGCGAAGCCGTCATACCGCCACCACCGGACTCACTTGTGTTGACTCGCGCATCGCTGTTTCCTTCTTTACTAAGTCCGACTAATTAGGTGATGATCTAAATCATATTCTTGTTTCCTTCGTTTAAAATCCCATTGAACAGAGACCATGGCTTTCATTTGATTTGGGATTTGCGTTGAAAAAGATAATAAGTCAAGTTCTTTGGTTCGTTGTTGAATTAGCCACTATCACGTACCCTTTTTAAATGATTTTGTGAACATGTCAGACACATAAATTAATTTGTTAAATCAGAATTGTTCAATGTTTAAATTGTCATTTATTTAAAGGGTTGCAACCTATTAATTTTCCAATCATAAGTCACGTGCATGAAGATATCATGCAAAACTTTACTCCATTTCATCTACAAGTACGGAAAAGTTTTACTAAGTTAAATAAGATACAAATTTTTGTTGCGTGAATTCCTTAATAACAAATTAGTTAAAGATAAATAAGTTTTCATGAAACTGATTCACGCTATACCGGGACAATAGGTTCTTGATTTTGAAGACGTCTTTTTTATTGGTTTTACTTGCTAAATCTAAGGTACGGATTCGTGACTGTTTACATCGTAGTATAACTTTATTTAATTTCGTTACTCTTTGGTACAGATCGTTTCCTTTCATCATAATAAAATTTGTATCTGTTACTTTGTAGTACGGATTTTGTTACAGTTGGTCAGTCTTCATTGTGTATTTGATACATTTTAGGTCTTTTGGAAATTATCCGTTAGCTCTCTTTATGTTGGTAGTATCTGTTTTGATTATTAGTATGTTATAGTATGTCATACTTCAGAGTTATACTCATGATCGCTTGCTCCTGTTGGTAATTAATTTTAGTTCTTTGTAAACTATTTACATGACCTAAGCTTTTGTACTCTGTCACCCGAGCGTTTCTGAGTTGTCGTTTGGGCGTCAGCGACATGAACACTTTCCGTGACAGTGCGTAAATAAAATCGCGATATCTCTAACTTGTGCTTGTGTAGCACCTTGGCCCCTTAGAGGCGTATGGATCGATCCTAGTTCTGTTTCTGACTTCTGGTGGATGGAATAATTAGTGCACGCCACACTCACCATCTCATTGGTGCATAGAGTATCCACCTGTGTACCCCTCTGTTTTTGGCTTTGGGTGCTTTTATGTTACACGACTTATTTTGTTGATATACCTGTCGTGGAAGTTAGTATATGTTTCAGTAAGTGAACATGTATTGTTTCTGATTATGTTATGATAAGTTATGTTTGCATCTGATTATACGTACTTTGATTATGGTTCTGATTGTGTGCCGGATTATGTTTCTGATATGTTCAATATTTGATTTTTTTATGTATTAGTTATATGTGTTTTGACTCAGTATCTATATCGGTTTGTATCACTTCCGTCTCAGTTTCGCTTCGATTTGGATTTAGATTTCGTGTTATACATTTCGTTTGTATCCGTCATATTCTTTTCTTAGTATTTGATCCAAGGTCTGTTCTACATTTGTCATCGAATTTAGGTCATTGTTTCATGTCGATTGTCCAATCGGTTCAAGAAACTCCATAAGGACTAATTATTCACTTTTAAACTCAGGTTCTCTAATTTATTTTGTTTATTAAATATAAATCTCCAAATTTATAAAAACTACTATCTTGATTAAATAATAACTTTTAAAATATGATAAATTAATAGATAGTAATTCAAATCCAAACATGTATTTAAAAATAATATTTTTGACGGTTCATTTCTTTTAGACGGTATAGGATTTTTAAACCGTATTAATATGTTTCGGTCAATGTATTTGTTTTGTTTCCACATCGGTTTCCCACGTCGGTTTACAAAATTATCATAAGTATTACGTCTTGAAAACCAAGTTATTTTGTTTAAAATTATGATTTAGTTTGAAGTACGATGAATTATTATATTTTGATAAGATTCAAACCTTCGATAAAAGAAGTTAGCTTTGCTCTTTATAAACAAAATATTAGCATTATTAAAGGATGTTCTAAAATGAGTTCGTTTATAAAAAATGGTTTTAATCATCATGACAACCATGTATCAGTTCTCTACAACGGTTTTTTGTCGGTTTCGATATCGGTTATGCATCTGAATAACTTTTGTTTTCATATTAGTTTTTGTTACAATTCAGATCGCTTCGTGTATCAGTTTTTTTATCAGTCTTATGTCTTGATTTATTTTTAGTACTCGTGTTAGTAACCGTTTCAGTTATGTTATGTTGTTTTTGCTTCCGCTGATATGACTTTACTTGTACTTTTGATTTCTCCATTACTGAGCAATTTTTGGTTCAACCGTATTTTTCTTTTTGTGTTTTTCCTATTTCTTTTACAGGTAATATGGGATAATTTGGGATTTCAGTGAGGAGCGTTAGAAAATTGTTGGCCAAGATTCTTTATTTCAGTAATGTAATAAATGTAAACGGCTCACAAATATTGATTAGAATATATAATTAATTCGTGCACCACCATACAGCTCAGATGTTAGGCGTTTTCCGTTTATCCCATCCACCATGTTAGGCGTTTTTCTTTTCTCCCATCCACCAGGTACACAAGAGTTGCAATTTAAGTTTTTTTAACCTATGTCTGAGAACATAGTGTGTGTGCCCCACATGCATTATGCGTTTGTAATTATGTTTGACGTGTTTTTTATGATTTTATAAATTTTTGTTTGATATTCTTTTGTCTTATAAGTTCCGACCCGATCCGGCCCGCTATGAACCGATTTTTTTATATGGCTAGAGGCCTAAAATATTTGAAAATATTCCACACCCCCATGGAAAAATTTCCAGAGTCCGCCACTACCGACTCTTGAACACTGGTATAACTTGTTCCATTACTGAAATATATTTTATTATGTTAATTAGTATTAAAAAAATAATATCAGAGATTTGAGATTAAGTACTCTTATCACATACCATGGATTGCGTTGCATCTTCTTTTCTATGAGGAACGAGTATTAATAAATGTGATCAATAATGAGAATTTATTGTTGCCTGTAGATCAGTTTTGAGATGAAAAAACATAATATAAGACCTTTGGAAGACACTGGAAAGGAGGTGAAGATGGTAATCTGAGGTGAGAATGGGATCTTGAACATCTTTAAGTCCTAAATAGACAATGTAAACCTGTCTAAAACAACAAGAAACAACAGAACAAGATAGAAGATATGAGAATGTCATCAAAGAGGGGACCAATGTAAGAAAAAGTTAGCCCTTTTGCTGGTAAAGTTACATCTGAAGTGGATACTAATTGAATATAACAAAGTGACGTAAAGGCCAGACCTAAAAAGGAGTGGTAGCCACTGGTCTTTGCTCCTGTCCTGATATGATAAAACAAAAAACACAAGGCAGCCTTAAATACTGAAACAAAAGGATGAACAAGAAGATGGCTGCTAAGGAAGCAAAGGTCAACGGACAGCTTGTAGTTGAAGATATCAAAGCCGTATAAGCCCTCATGTTGAAGCATTCTTGAGTTCATATACACTATGGAAACCACCAAACTGTAGTGCATGTGCTCTTCATCACTACTGAGTTTATACCAATGTAAGAATATGACAAACTCGTGCAGGCAACTTACTTCTTGTTGCATGTGCCCATATGAGGAACGCTCCTTGGCAGCAAAAGCTAGTTTTGATTGGACGCTAGACTTATGCTCATAGTGAAGTCAATAAAGATTTATACGTGGTTCAGCTTCTTGGCCAATTAAGGAATGCCACAGCATTCTGCAACATCATTATTTACCTGTGTGATGTCACCTGAAAACATTGTGTTAGTAGCATGATATAGGTATATCATATACGTGTATGTGTGTATAAACTACAGGTTTACGGAGCTATGTCAAATATGGATCAGAATATTGTTATCGATACTATGGGTGATACTGACGATTTAATATAATTGATATACTACTGAATTGTTAGTGTTACATATATATATATATATATATATATATATATATATAGGATTAGGATTATTTGTGAACAACTTCTTGAGAGTGAACTAAGTGAACTAATCTTGGCATTTGATCATTTTTTGGATTAAAAGGGTAAGATTGATATTAGTTAAGTATTTTTAATAAAATCCCTTAATTTTCTCATCTCTTAATTTTCTCTCTCTCTCTTTCACTCTCATTTTTAATTATTTCTCTATTATTTTAATTACTAGAGATTAAAGAGCTAATGTTTGTTTTTAAATAAACTCTTATGTTCTTTTTACAATTAAATATTAAAATTAATTAAATTATGTTTTTTTACATAGGTGTATACAAGTCAGTACATACAAGACTTATACAATTGTGTATGATAATGAACTAAAAGACTGAGGATATTATTAAAATGATATTATCTTGGGTTAAAACATGACTTTGTTGAGAAGCAAGATTATTCACTTTTACTAAAGAAATAAGTTGTAGTTCAGTCATATTCATATATAAACATCTTATTTTCAACTCTAAATTTTACATTAACACTAATTAAAGTTATATACATATTAAACTTTTTCATGGGAATGACAACATAAACAACCACTAGCATTCAATATAGAGAAGTGTATAGCAAAACACTAAATATATATATAAATGCATATGCTAACGTTGATCGAAACATGTCAACGGAAAACGACAACAGTTTATTTCTCCATTGATACAGGTAGGATTTTGTTGTTTACACCCCTATGTGAAATTTCTGAGTAGATAATAGCAACTATAGTCAAAGTTCCAATTAACATGAACAATGCGAAAAAACTTTGAATGTCAAGACTTTGTGAAAGGGCTTAAGTAGGTTGTGATCCATCAGGTATACGGAATCCAAGATATTTTTTCTTTATTTTCATCAAAGTATCACTTTCAGTTACATTTATGACTGCCAATGAAAAATTTTGTAATAAAGGAGATCCACGAGGCAGTGTCTGACATATCAAAACACAAAATTATGTGAATTTATAATATGATTATCATATAAGAGTAAAACTTATTATTAATTTTTTAAATGACATAAAGATGTATGTATGTATATATATTGAATGAATATAATGTAAAGTCACTTGAGTTTAAACACCTGTGAAAACCCTATCAATCAATCAAAAACAATTTTAGGATATATATAACTTTACAGTAATTATAAAAAAATTTTATGAAGAAAACTTATGTAACAAATTGTTAAATAGTAACAAATTGTAGTTGTCTAAATGTTACACAAGTGACAACAACATTTTGTTACATATGTGTAACATTTGCCACAAGTTTTTTTAATATTTGTTATCGGATAAATCATAACATATATTACATATGATAAATAAACAAAAAAAATAGTTTGTTACGAAGGGTTTTTACGAGTTAACATATATATTCTCTGTGTGTGTATATTATATATAAAAGAACTAACAAGAAGCTAGCCAAAAAGAACAATTACAAGAGGGACCTTGCAAACTTACCATGAAATTCTAACCTATTTCATTCTAATCCAAACCAAATAAAGAAAAAAAAGTTATCTTGTTTCATTATTCTATTTTGTTTTCGTCCACATTTAAAGACATGATGTTTAGTTACATTCATGTGACTATTTCATGAACATCAAAAACCAAGCATGAATTGTTAGTTTTGACTTTGATTATCTTGACTCACGACAAAATTGAATAAATTAAGTAGCTATTTTCAAAAGAGAATATAAGAATAAGAACAAGATACCCAATGGATAAGAGAGATACTCACAAATGCTATTCCTGACTCTTGATTTATCGGTCCGAACTTCATGTAATAAGAGCCATATTTAGCTAAAAAAAAGTTCAATATAGGGGATCTCATAAAAATAGCATTTACTCTACGAGTGTATAAAGCTCTTTCGTATTCTTCAATTGTTTTGAGAGGCACGATTTACATGTCAGAACAATTGTATTTTTGAGTTATACAATCTTTTAGGAAAGAACCATCCTGGTATCCTATATTTCATAACTTGAAGGCAACTTGGGACACATTTGATCAAGTCTCAACTAGGGGTGTGAATTTCTGACACGACCCGGAAACCCGACACGAACCTAACATGAAATTCGCGGGTTTAGGTTTCGTCTAAACGGGTTCGGGTCAGTTTCAGGTTGAACACGCGAACCCGTTTAGGTTTACGGGTCAGGTTCGGGTCAACCTGGTCGGGTTGGCGGGTTGACCCGTTTAACACATTTATCCTATATTATATTTTTTTACAATATATTTTATCTCATAAATTAAATGGACGTGTATTTTATGTCATGATTATAATTTAAAAGGAGAAATTAACATAGATTTTCTAATTTAAATATGATATTATTATATACATTTGTGTTTAATTTTTAATTTTAATATATTAGTTTTAGAAAAAAAATTAAAAAATTCGGGTTAAACGGGTCGTGTTCGGGTCAACCCACAAAACTTCGGGTCGTGTTCGGGTTCATATATATGATACGATTTTCGGGTTCGGGTTCGTGTAAAATTTTCGGGTTCGGGTTGGGTTGAACCCGCCAACCGCGAACATGACCTGTTTAGCACACCTAGTCTCAACCATGCAGACAAAGTTGCTGTGAAGATCTGGACTATAATGAAAATCATACTTAGCCACATAACAAGCACGACTTTAGTGCTCTTGTTAAGTATCTTCCCTGCATAGTATATTGAAGAAATCATTGCTAAGAATCAAACTTATTTCCATAATACTAATGATATACTACCCGATCAAAACAATGGGAAAGTTAGGTTTAGGCATTTGATGTGAAATTTAATGCTTGCTAATGGAATTCTTATATGAATATAGTTCATTCATCCTTATTCTGACCACCTTAATAAAAATCATCCCATAATATCGAGTTAGGGAAATAACCAATATCACATCGGATAACTACAAATTTAAGAGACACTAGAAAATTTGAAGTAAACCTTTTTACGAGCCTGCTATACACACAGCACCAACAAACTAATCTCACACAACGGCCATTTTAGGTTGTTACCGTGCCGTTGTTTGAAGGTTAAGGCTTGCGCCACATCCCTGCCTACTTTTAACGATCGTTTGAGATGCATCAAACGACCCCATGAAGGTTAGGACTACCGTCATAGCTTCGCACTTCTAAATTGTTATTTGTTTTTTTGTCGAATGGCCTTTTGAGTTTGAAGGTGGCGTAGGATTAGTAGGAACCTTATTTTACCTACGTAGTTCTTTTTTATGGTATAAATTAGAGTTTAATAGAGACCTTGAACATCCATATGTATATCTTAAAACAAGTATGTACCTTCATGGAAGAAGAATGTTGAAATAGGAAACCAAATCACCATTACTGCTCTTTGAGGAATTGGGGCTAAAAATTTTGGGTTGCTAACACGGTATTCCAAAATTGCAACAGCGAGTCCAATATAACACATATACCAACTATTGCAATCCATAATCTCCGGGCAAATGGTTTTAAGAAAGTCCACAATGTTTGGTTCCATTCATGTGAAGCACAGACAAGCATATAAACTTCAGAGCTCAAGTAGGAGCTTGTGAAATCAACGTATTGAGCTCGATTGACACGCACAGTTACACACCTGCTACTACTTCACAAGTCTACAAGATAGGTAATAACAAGTAACTGATTTTATAAAGATTTGATACATTGAATTGCTGGTTTCGAAAGGTTTTCTCTTTATTATTATTTTTATAGACTAACATACACCCCTTACTTCTACACCACCTAAATACCCACAATAGGGTTTGAACCCTCATCACTCGGTTAAGAGGAATTCACCAATGTTATTGGGCTAACAGCCTCTTAACAGTTTCATAGTGGTTAAGTTGTTTCTTTTAGACTACAATTTCACTTCTCAATGGTCTTATTGTACCACAACCAGAAACAAAATCTGATTCAGTAGCATTTTTACCATTCTGAATGGATTTCCTAACCACTTGACCAAGCTCTTCCTTCCTCAATAGTCTATAAAACTCTTAATGAAACTAGTTTCCTTCTTTTTTTTTCCATGAAAATTATTGGTTCTCATTGATGTCCCCATATTCTATAAAACTTGAGCTACCTAGTTTTAATCAAATTATAATCATCAAAATGTCCCTTTAACGAGAACACTTTGACTAAATAGTCACAAGAAAAAAACATTTATAAAGAAAATTGTTGAATAAAGTCATGATACTTGTGTGCCATGTTGGCGCAAAACCTTCACAATCTTGCTCCTTTGTTGCCATGTCGGTGCAAAAATTCCATACTTTTGATAAAAAACAAAGATAGAACGAAAAAATTGAAACCAAAACTATTAAAAACTTAATCAGAAACAAAATAACTCTAATAAAATAAAAAAAAGTAGTAAACATAATTTTATATCATAAGAAAACATTTTCAAATTTTTCTAAGAAAAAAAAACTTATGAATACCAAAATATAGGTGCATCAGTTTCAAAAACATGATTAAAAAAAGGTTAGAGTTTAAAATTTTAAAATTTAATGAAACTTACCAAGATTTAGACATACATTTTCAAAAGTTAAGTTTGAAAACCTAAAATTATTAACACCTAATTTTCCAAAACATATTTAAAAACTTAAAATATCAAAATTAACTGTTTTTACTCTATTTAAAAAATAAAATAAATTATGTGATGTTAATGCATGAGTGTAAGAAATTTGCGTCACGTGTACCGGTAAGAAAATTGTACCTTTCCTTCAATGTGTTTGACTAGGTCACATATGTACCATTTCTTCCACAATTGGAATTAACAAATGCTCTGAAAATAGGCTGGACATTGTAAGGCAACAAATGTAAGGCGTGGCCACCTTCAACTTCAGACTTTTAGTTGACTTTTACAAACTCAGTAAATCCTGTTTTCTTAGGCACCCACACAGTTAATTTTGGGCATGGACCCTTTCCTTGCTTGGTTATGTTCCACTCTTTGCCTATGATGTCTTTATTGGCAGAAAAAATCAGAACTACAATTTTTTTACTTTTTCTATGCATGAAATCCAATTTTTTATTTTATTTTTTACAATTAATTAGACATCAATGTAATTAAAAGGAAAAAAGAAATAATTTACTCTATAGCGACAAAATGTCGTTGGAATAGGTGAAACTAGTTTTTTTAATTGTTTTGTCACTTTTAATCCAAAATAAAAAAGAAAAGAAATTAAAAAAAAGATCTCTATCCTGAGAGCATCAACATTTATAAAGTTCCCTCTTAAGGAATATCAATGAATTATCAGCGGAAAAAAAAGAAAAATAATAGAATTTTTGGTGACATCTTTACCGATGACATGTCGTCGGTAAAGGTGAGGGCTACAAGGATTTCATAACGAATTTGTACTATTGTTTTATAGTGTTACACCTAATATAATCATCCATATATCTCTCTCACCCCCTTTGTTTATATTTTATGCAGAAACACAAATGAATTATCCGGCTCTAATGGTTCTCAACATCATACAAGTTCTAAAAATGATGCATCCCTTACAGTTTAGGTATTTATTATTATTGTTAATGTGAGGCTAACCCACTTAGTAAATGGGAGGTTATAAGTTTAAATCTGAGCAAAGAAAGTATTTTATAATATTTGATGTAGAGTAGAGTAATGTTTATATTAAAAAAATATATATATTATGATTTGATTAAGTATAAAGACATCAATAACAAGTATGTTAAAAGCCGTTTTTGGTATAAAACCTTTTTACTTGATATATACTTTGCAACTTTATGTGTTTTGTTATATGATTTGATTACGTATGATTTGAGTTTTAAAAATATCCAATTTGGCTTCCATTTTCATTTAGTGTGCAAAATGATGATGGTTTCAAGTAATAAAGACTTAAAAGTTGACTTTAAATTTAATTTTGTTCTTATCCTTTAAGTTGAGTTTAAATTTAATTTTGTTCTTATCCTTTTTAAATTTAAAAAAAAACCGGAACATTTTAAAAATGTGACGTTGGTTTCACTACAAGAAATTGTAAGGAGTTCAAGTGCCATTGTTACCAAAGTGAATTTTTAACGGTATCATATAAGTTTGGCGTTAAAAAAATGAAAGTGCCAATAAGACCAAGAAATTCATAAATTTCCAAAATAGTAAAAGCTCAGTTATTCATACACAAGCATGGGGAAGGTTCTGTATGTAGAAAACAGGTGAAGTGACACCAAAAAGTATTAGTATATATTATGACATTTTCGTAACTTAATACTAACATCTCTTAACAACACTGCCCAAGAATCCTTATTAATTCAGTGTTACTACTACGGTAATAGCTTATGACAAATCATCCAGCTATTTAAAAGAAACCTATAGATCAAAACTCGAATACAATTAAGATTGTAGCAGACTGAACCTTTTTTTAATGGTCAACTAAATCACTGGATAAGCATTCTAGGTTGCACTCAATCGAGCAAATACATCTTTCTTCGATAACGGTCAGAGTTGGATGCATATCCGAGCCACCAAGCCATCAGCCGGGGAAAACCCGTCTGGCCAAAGGCCAACTGCGGTAAAACCCAGTTCGACTCGGTTTCGAACTGGTGACCTTCAAAGAGGCCTAGCATTAAACTTTATTGCCATCACTAATGTCCTTTAAAGTGATGCTAGTAAGAGTTGAACTTGTGACCTCAATGAAAAAAACCAAGTGACTAATTACTAGACCAATAGGTAATGGGTTCGATTCACACAAGGAGGGTTTTCATATTTGTTAGGTTCCTCCTGAATTGGTATATAGGCATTATGTCTAATGGAGATGGATATGATCGGGTGATTCCGCTAGCGGCATGATTATAATCTAGTGGTCAGCCAATGATTCAAATTTACCGTTTAAAAAAAACTAATAAACCAACTTGTCAGGAGAGTATAGTGACCCATTAATTCTTATTTCCTCTATAAACATCAAAAAATAGTGGAACCTGCTTATATACCTTAATTTATACAACAATAAAGAAAAAAAAATGAAAATGTTGTTTTAATTCAGCATATGGTTCTTAATATATAATACTTTCTTTATATGCCACCAAAATAAGTCTACCTTCTATCCACAAGACCTCACATGTATATAAAAGTTTACTGAAAAGATGTTTTTACTAAAATTATAGATATTGTCGTAATTGTAACAACATACCTGCACATATATCTTTATCATGTCCAACATGACCATTCTCCTCCGTAGATAGTCTTCTATCCGCTATTACTCTTGACGCCGTCACAAAATCAACAGCCCAAAGCATCGCAACAACGAAAATAGAGTAAGTAATGCAGTGGCGTATCTGAAAAAATCTTTGTAGGGTAACATTTTATAAAAAAAAGGGTAACGAAATCGAAAAAACGTAAAAAAAGTCAAATTTTTCCAAAATTTACATATCGCAAGAGCGCCAAGGGGTAGCGGAGGCTACCCCTTCCTCTAAGTTTGGTCCGCCCCTGAAGTAATGAGTATTTTGTGTTCCATATTGTTGACTTTGGTGAAGCAGAATTATCAGAAGTTAGTTTATCATTTGAGGTTATAATAATATGCCTAAATGTGTGAAGATTTTACATCTTGATTAATTTTTGTTTACATAGTGAGTCGGAGATCATGTCTGTTAGTTTTGCATTTGAATATTTTGGCTACTAATATGCTTATGTTCATAATCGAGGGCCTTGGATTTTTTACTTCGTCTTATGCTTCCAAAATGATTGAGCCGGCCCTGAGCCTTACCGGACCGGAACCATTGATCGACCCAAAAATTTGATGTCCAGTCCTATGAAACTAGGACATTTATAAATAGTGAACCAATTGAAAAAAATCTTGAATTTACGTTTCTCTATTGTTAATATCTGGAATGCCTTTTAATATACGTTTGTGGAAAAAAACAAAGTAAGTGACTTGTTTTAAGTATTATATAACGACCTTAGCGATATGGTGGTTATCGTCAAACACTATATGTATGTATAGTAAGTGACTTGTTTTAAGTATTATATAACGACCTTAGCGATATGGTGGTTATCGTCAAACACTATATGTATGTATAGAAAGAGAGAGAGAAAGGAAGGGTGTGTAAATAATACCTACAGTATTAATATATGTATGGTGGTTATCGTTAGACACTATTTGTAATCTCATTGTAAAAACGCACCTTTTCATTTACATAATATAAATCTGGTTTGAATTGTTCTTGTATTTTTTCGATCCGTATATACTCTGATAAGAGGACCCACCTATATCTTTTTTTCCGTGCCGTAGTGTAACCACAGAAATTTCCCAATTAGTTGTGGGTTTTTGACTTTTTCCTTTACAATGGTCATGTTCTTAAGCAATCTGGTGATATGGTAAAGTAAGTTTTAATATTTATGAAAATATTGCTTAAAAAGTAAAAGGTGGACTTGTGATGTGGTGGAGAACACAAATACTAGTTATTAAATGATAGGTTGTTTTTTAATAAAAAAAACTATCTCTTTACATACTCAAATTAAAGATAATAACTTCTTGTTTTTATAGTGTAATTTTTTTAAATAATAACATATACAAAGTTATGACGGTTTAAAAATTATGGGGTGTTTCATTTAAAAGTCAAATATGTTTTAAAAATTAAAAGTGATGAAGGTTTGATTTATTCTGTAGATTTTTTGTTGAGTAGTATACAAGGGTTTGATTTCTGTCAAATATTGTTCTTTCTGGTCTTGTATTTCTGAATTGTTTAAATCAATATAACTTTTCAAAACAACTAAGCTTAAACATATTTTGATATTATATACATGGAAATTAGATAATAAAATACGATAGCTGAATTTATATTCACAAGACTCAATTACAAACATTCCCCCCCTTGATTGAATTATTGGTCTAACTAACGTCATAATGGCACTAGATGCAAGAGCATTCCATTACTTGATAATTAAATATTTCTACTCACAATAGGTATGTTAGTTGATTTTAGTGTCATCAAGATTATTTGGTGATTTTATTTGTTCCAAGTATATAAAAAACAACCATGATTGAGCTAACCTCAAATCTAAAAGCTAAAATTTGAAAACATGGTTACATTAAACTTAAAACTATTGGATACCTTTGCTTGATTTGATGCTCATTGTCAGGTGTTTGTGTGTATTGATTTTTAATGTAAACATAACAACTTGCATATTGAGAGGAACATAAACATAACAACTTGCATATTGAGAGAAACATACTTTAAAGCTTAAAGTAATTTGCTCTTGTTAAGTATTGTTCTTACTAATTACTGCGTTATTACCAAGTCTAATTCCACCTTTCTTTTTTACACAAAAGTTGCTGTTGTCGAGTATACTTGTTTTTATTGTTTAACAGCAAAGATATATTAAGCAAACGAAAGAGGCACCAGGAAGAAGCTAGTTACAACCTAAAAAAACAAAGTACAAGGTTATGATGAATTAAATAACCAAAATTACACCAAGCAACACAATTCAAGCTGCATCCTTTGGCTCTCTTCTTCAGCCATATAAAGGACAAGGTCTTGACATCTTCAATAAGGTTATGTGGAGTAATGATCGATTCCAAGCTTTTCAAATATAGAAACAAGTTAGTCATAAGCAGCGTGGATACTTAATTACTTATCATAGATAATCCCTCACATGGAAAATGAGTCTAATAATTCATAATACGGACCTATTCAACAAGGAATATAAATTGCCTTTGAATTGAGCAAATGACGGACCTATTTTTCCTTTTCCGAACGAGCCAGATAAACTACTTGAAAGACGTGAAAAATATTAGTTGTTATATATCAATATAGACCTAATCTGAATTCTTGTGTGGTATTGATACATCTGAATTTTTCTTTTTTTTCAAGTTATCTTCGACGACCAGTTCAACTATGATAGTTGAAGACCTGTGGCACGTCCTAAACCCTTTGCATGTAATAATATAAAATACATATAATATTCCATTGTGTTGGTATGTTTTATACATTTTTTAAATTTAATATACACTTTAAAGCATTTGTTTTTCAATGAGTTTTATTTCTCTACAATAACTTGAGTTTAGTATGTTTTAAAAATAGTTAAATAAGTAGTCGTGGTCAATATTTTCTTTCAGCATTCTAATATAAATTTGATTAAAAACATAATTGTATTCAGAATAATGTAGTTTTTGCATAGTAAATCATTCCTGATAACAATATTGTAATGAATGACAAAACAACATGGTATCGGTATCAGTACTATTTAAATTAATACGGGTCTTTGTTTTTATAGTTTTCAGTTGATTTGTCAATATCATTTAAAGATTTAAGTAATTATAACTGGACATTTTATATTGTAACGATGCCGAGTATTGTTACTATGACAAAGCGAACTGATACCGACCAAACTACATCGATACCAGCAGCTGAATTGGTATGGGTATTCGTTTTATGGTCTTCCATTAATGTAAAACACATGTACCTATCATTTTCGCCATATCAAGACTTTATTTGTTGGGTTACCTGAGACAACTTTTTTGTAACTAAATTATTTTCTCCATATCACGACTTTATGTTTTAGGTTATTTTGAGACAATTTTTTTCCCGAAAGACAGCGATTGAACAGCATTGACCCCATACCAATATTAAATTTTATGGTCTTTTGTTATTAATACGAGTTGGTTATAATATTTGTATTCATATCTGTACCCAAACATAAATTTTGTTTCATTAAGTCGTATACAATTGTAAATATTATTATATGTTTTATGTATATATCCAACTTTCAATGTATCACGTAAGAGAGTCACACTAGTTTAAAACACAAATCTTATAACTAATTCAATGACATATTTCAAAAAATGATGATTATTTTAATTTGTAGATTTATATAATGAAACAATATGTGTACATAGTTACTGTAAAAATAAAATATAAACATATACTTGAATGTAATTACCTAGCATATCCTATAAGCTGTTCATAAGATAAGGCGTGAAGAATGATTTCAAATACATGGTTTGTTTAAAGTATGTATTTTTAAGAGCTCACAACTTGATAAATTCGCTATAAATATATATATATATATATGATGTGTACCACTTGATTTGATAAATAATCCGTTAAAATGTGTCAAACTCCTAAAAAAATAAATGGAAGCTAAAAAAATATTTATAAAGAAACTCAAGACTTGATTCATTCCATTCATAAATAATACTCAAATAATAATGCCATTATATAGGCTTAAAAGGAGATACCTACATAGTTCACGTATGCTATAGTATTATTATATATTATCAACGGACCCCAAAAAATCCTAACGAAAAGAAAAAGAACTTATATTTGACGTGGATAATTACTTGATGGATTGTTGAATGATCTCACAAAATCTAAGGAAAAAGAAAAGTAAAATTTATGGCTGGTGGGTTTCCTTGGGAAAGGTTATGAGCTGGGTTACCGCTGCTGTGAGCATTTGTGAATGTAAATGATCTTTTACTATTAGATTTACCTGGGTGATTTATCTTTTGTTAACCGTTAAAAAAATCTTAGATTTAACTTATATTTTCCTAGTTTCAAGCTATCTAATACAAGAAAGAAATAATTGAATAGTTCAAATGTTTCATTTGTGGAACTTAGAAAATGATTCCTGATTGCAACGTGTTGGCAGATTCCAAGCAACTGCATGCAGTATGTCTTGCCAATAAGACTTTCCAAGATTATGACATTTCTGGATTCATATACAAATCTGAATTATATATTATTTTCTAATATGTTTTCGAATAAAAAAATATAAACGTAAAAAAGAATTAAACTTGAATGGTTTTTAACTAAGTTTTTGCGGTTCTTACAAAATATATGAGTTCTCATTTAAGTTTTCCACGTGAGTGTGTGTCTATCTATCTATCTATATATATTGGATTCTATAGTGAACACAAGTGTATTTGTGAACTGAGTGAACACTTGTATATATATATGTGTATATATATATAGGTAGAGGATCTTGTAAAAAGGACCCAAAGTGTGAAAATATTGTGGAGATTACATATGTTCTCAATTTAAATTAATTTAAAAAGAGAAACAAGTAATTTTCTCATTGATTCAATTATTGATAATATTCCATAACCGCCACCCATTATTATAAGAATACGATTTTGTAACATGTCAATGATGTATAGTGTTAATAGTGTTACGTTGTCTGTAACAGGTCTATGATGGATGTATAGTGTTATATAGTTCTTGTAGCAGGTCTATGATTGACGTATAGTGTTATATATTTCTGGTAACAGGTATATGATGGATATATAGTGTTATATATTTGTAGTAGTAGGTCTATGATGGATATATAGTGTTATATAGTGTTATGTATTCTAGTGGTTTTTTCATTTATTCTCACGGTTCTCGAGATATTTAGCGTTCTTATTTAAACCCTCCCCTATATATATATATATATATATATATATATATATATATATATAATATACATATATATATACATACATACATACACACACACACACACAATATATATATATTATATATATATAGGTTCATGTGAGAAAATTTAAAAGTGTGAGAAGGGTAAGAAGGAATATGGTTATGCCATGTGTTCTGTTTTTTTAGAGATTTAGGGTATAATGTTAATTTCCCTAATAAAATCTATGCTTGGTAATTATTCTATATAACCGAAAACTAGTTATAATCTGAGATAATCAATTCGATTTTGCGTAAGATGTTGATAAAATCGCAAGGTTCATATTTGTTTAAAATTCATCAATATTCGATTTGAATTCATAGTGATTGTCGATCCATCCTCGATAACATATACCTTGATAGATCGATTGTTATGATTTCTATTGAAAACGCTGCATTCATATGGAAAATCATGGATCATGTATGCTTTTGTAGGGTTATTGTCTGTATTAGATCGCGGGTTGTTACATACTTATTTTTTTATTGTCATCTGAATGAATATAACTGTTTTAAATGGTGTATATATAGGAATGGAGTGCAGGGTGTTATTTGTGCATGTATCGTATTTTGTTTTGTTATTCAGTTGATCCATTATCTGCATAAGCACTCTTTTAAAACCGTGTGTATGTGCTTACAATATGTGGTGTTATTTCTTTATAGGAATTCATGGTGTATTTTTTCTATATCATGTGGTGTTTTTTATGCTATAACCAATTTTTCCTTCACGGTGATTATTAACGGGCCAAATGTGCTGATACAGTTGTGTTCATTCATGGTGTTTTTTAATACAATTGTGTTATTCAATGGGTTTTTACAGCCCCTAGTAATACAGTTCTGTTCTGTTTCATGGTGTTTTTGAATACAGTCCTGGTCCTGCATGGTGTTTTTAAAATATAGTTGTGTTCCTTTATGTTGCTTCTTTATAGGAATTCATGATGTTTTTAATACAGTTCTGTTCTGTTCATGGTGTTTTTGAATACAGTCCTGGTACTGCATGGTGTTTTTAAAATACAGTTGTGTTCCTTCATGGTGTTTTTTACCTGTTATACGTGGTGTTTTTACAATATAGTCCTGGTACTGCATGGTGTTTTTAAAATACAGTTGTATTCCTTCATGGTGTTTTTTACCTGTTATACGTTGTGTTTTTACGGTGATATCTAATATAGTTGTGTTTATTCATGTGGTCCTTCATGGTATTTATTAACGGGATATTTTGTGTTGGTTTTTAATACATACATATGTGGTGTTATTTATTAATCCGTCTGAATCCGAACACACGATAGCAGTCTCTTGGGTGTTCTTGTATTTGGAGTGGTACATTTTTGTTCGTAGCCAATTGCTTTTCCTAACGGCATAGTACACACGTGCAAATGTGTTATGACCATAGTTATTAAAACGAATGTGTTATACCAAATGTCATATAACACCAGGTTAGAGACCAAATCACTTTTAAAAACAAAAATAAAAAATATTTGAAGACCCCCCCTCGTACTGTTGTATGAATGACTGCAAATCAATAACAAACAGACCAAATCACTAACTAACACCCCTTCAATTCATATAAAGAAATACAGACCAAATCACGATTAAAAACAAAAAATTTCTATAAAGAAATAACACCACATATAGTAGTTAATGGTCAAATAACAACTTTCACTCCTATGAAAGACAACTTCAACTCCTATAAAGAAATAACAACATAAATGCAGTTAATGGACAAATAACACCCTGCACAAGGATAAAAGACCCCTTCATTTCCTATAAAGGAATAACAACATAAATGCAGATAATGGACAAATAACACCCTGCAGTACTTTTTCAATCCTCATATGTTTTAACCCAAATGTCATTGAACACACCCATAGAACTGTTGTTGAACAAATACAACTCATCAAAGATCACCACAGAAGTATTAGAATGCAACAAACTCATTGAAGATGAGGCAGCAGAGGCACGAGCTGTTTTGTAGTCGTGCCTGTCAATTGGTTTTTTTATGGTTTTATGAATGACTGCAAATCACTAACTAACACCCCTATCTAGTAAGCTATGACAGGAACGGGTGCAGAACCCAAAACCCAACCAATCAGACAAACACTAATGACTGGAATGCAGAACCCAAAACCAACCAATCAGACAAATCCTAAGTTTTTGTGATGCTTGTTCTTTTTTTAGTTAATACAACTTATTACAAACCTTATAGAATGCATACATCTTATTAACAAAGTCCCTCATAGTAATATATATCAAACAAATACCATACATAAATAACACCACATAATGGAACAAAAGACCCCTCCAATTCCTATAAAGAAATACAAACCAAATCACGATTTAAAAACTAAAAATTCATATAATGGACAAATAACACATTACACTCCTGTAAAAATTCATATAATGGACAAATAACACCCTGCACTCCTATGAATGCAGATAATGAACAAATAACACCCTGCACGATTATACAAGACCCATTCAATTCCTATAGAGAAATAACAACATAAATGCCGATAATAGACAAATAACACCATGCACTCCTTTTTCAATCTGCATTTTTTTCTACCAAATGTCAATGAAGACACCCCAATATGTTGTTGTTGAACAAATATAACTCATCAAAGAACACCACAGAAGTATTAGAATGCAGCAAACTCATTGAAGACACCCATAGAATGCGCAAACTCTTTGTAATAATACCATAACAGGTAATAACACCACAGACATTTAAAAACACCTTAAAATTCTAAAAGACACCATAACACTCTTGCCACCATAAAGCAGAAACCTTAAATGATACAATGCAGATTTGTTTTTTTAATGAATATGGATTAAATCGAACTCCATTGATAAAAATAAAACCAAAACCTTAATAACTAACTGAAAACACCAAAAAAGCTTCATTATGTTGAAATTAAGCAACTTATCAAAAACCCTAATCCTACCAACTAAAGGAATAAGCAATATCTCAATACAATATATATATATATATAGGTGAGGGCTATCTTAAGAAGGTTAAATATTACAAGAACACTTACCATAAATTCCCCGTATCTAGCTCCCACCAAAATAAAAGAATTAATGGCCCAAATGTAACACCTCCATGATAAAGGATGGAAGTATGGGTGTGTGTCGTATGCGTGGTTACGATCCAAGGTGACAAGGCATACACAGAATACTAGTACTCGTACACATAATATGCGTAGGCTGAACTCACAAATACTACTGATAGGGTAGTATGTAGTTAGATCCAAAACTTACATGTCTGTACCTAGAGCACTCGTAGGGTAGTATGTGGTTATAATATTTGTATTCATATCTGTACCCAAAAATAAATTTTGTTTGATTAAGTTGTATACAATTATAAATATTATTATATGTTTTATGTATATATCGAACTTTCAATGTATCACGTAAGAGAGTGAGACTAGTTTAAAACACAAATCCTATAACTAATTCAATGACATATTTCATAAAATGATGATTATTTTAATTTGTAGATTTATATAATGAAACAATATGTGCATATAGTTACTGTAAAAATAAAATATAAACATACACTTGAATGTAATTAGCTAGCATATCCTATAAGCTGTTCATAAGATAAGGCGTGAAGAATAATTTCAAATACAGGTATTTTTAAAATATGTATTTTTAAGAGCTCACAACTTGATAACCTTGCTATATATATTATGTGTATCACTTGGTTTGATAAATAATCCGTTAAAATAGGTCAAACTCCTAAAAAGATAGATTGAAGCTAAAAAATATTTATAGAGAAACTCAAGACTTGATTCATTCCATTCATAAATAATACTTAAATAATAATGCCATTATATAGGCTTAAAAGAAGATAGCTAACACTGACCCACGAACAATAAACAAATGGAAGTATGGAACTAACATTATGCATGAAAATAGGGGAAAACTAAATACTTTAGTAACCACGTTCTAATGCATGAGATGGTAGTTGTGATGTGCATGTACCATATAAATATATTTTTAGACTAATCATACCATCGTTTTAAATGTTGGGTCAAGCTAATCGATGGATACCTACATAGTTCACATATGCTATAGTATTATTATATATTACCAACGGATCCCAAAAAATCCTAACGAAAAGAAAAAGAACTTATATTTGTGAACGTAAATGACCTTTTACCATTAGATTTGTCTGGATGATTAGCCTTTTGTTAATCGTTAAAAAAGATCTTAGATTTAACTTATATTTCCCTAGTTTCAAGCTATCTAATACAAAAAGAAATAATTGAATAGTTCAAATGTGTCATTTGTGGAACTTAGAAAATGATTCCTGATTGCAACGTGTTGGCAGATTCCAAGCAACTGCATGCAGTATGTCTTGCCAATAAGACTTTCCAAGATTATGACATTTCTGGATTCATATACAAGTCTGAATTATATATTATTTTCTAATATGTTTTCGAATAAAAAAATATAAACGTAAAAAAGAATTAAACTTGAATAGTTTTTAACCGAGTTTTTTGCGGTTCTTACAAAATATGAGTTCTCATTTAAGTTTTCCACGTGAGTGTGAGTGTGTATATATAGGGTGAGGTTCTAGAGTGAACACTAGTGTATTTATGAACTGATTGAACAAATTCTGGCCATTAATTTACATCATCAAATCGTAAAATACACTAGTGTATTTTCATCCTCAAATCTTGATCAATTCCTCGTCAAATCAAGGGCTAGAATTAGTTCACACAGTTCAATATTAAGGGAGTTGTTCACAAATAAACCTAACCCTATATATATGTATATATGAATACATACATATGTGTATATATATATATATATATATATATATATATATATATATAAGATCCTGCAAAAAGGGCAAACTATGAAAAGTGTGTGAAATATTGTGGAGATGACATGTGTTCTCAATTTAAATTAATTTAAAAGAAGAAACAAGTAATTTTCTGATTGATTCAACTAATTGATAATATTTCATAACCGCCACCCATTATTATAAGAATACGATTTTGTAACATGTCAATGATGTATAGTGTTATGTATTCTGTAAAGGTCTATGATGGATGTATAGTGTTATATATCTCTGGTAACAGGTCTATGATGGATGTATAGTGTTATGTATTTTTAGTGTAGTTCTATGATTGATATATAGTGTTATAGTGTTATGTATTCTGTAACATGTCTATTCTGGTAGTAGATCTATGATAAACATAGAAAAAACACCATGTAATAAAACATCCAATATAAACGTAATTTTTTCTCTACATAAGTGTAACAATATGGTACTCATATTAATGATAAAAAATAACTCATTATTACGGTGTAATGTTTTTTTAAAAAGGAGTTACATATAAAAGTTATTGACGTTTAAAAAGGGTGAAGTTGTATGTGCATTAATGTTAGTTTCTTAGTTTAAAAAAGTTAAATTTACCTTTATACCTTTAATATAAAAATAAATTATTTTAATGGTAACACTATTTACAAGATTGCAATCAAGATCTCAACCATTAGATTAAAGATCTATGGTTTAGATTCTTCATTACCCTTCTTGCAAAAAAAAACTTTTTTTATAATAACCTCACCTTATGTGTGTATAAATATATATATTACAATCATCATTTTAATTAAAATACAACAACAAAGAAAGAAATTAAAACATCAAAAAATTTATTTCTCCTCTCAAAATCACTCTTATTAGATTTTTTACACATGTGTAAATATAACAAATTTACACATGTGTATCTGGCAAACTTACACATGTGTAAATTTTCTTTATTTACGAATTCAGGTAAATTTAAATGTGTGAATTAAATATCTAGAATTGTATTCGAATAATTATGACAAGTGTAAGAGAAACTTTGAGTTTCACTTGTTTTTTACAAAATCTAGTGGTTTTTTCATTTATTCTCATGGTTCTCACGATATTTAGCGTTCTTATTTAAACACTCCCCTATATATATATACATACGTATATATACGTATATATCTATATATATATATACGTATATACGTATACACATATATATATACGTATACATATATATATGTGAGGGCTATCTTATATATACGTATACACATATATATATACGTATATACGTATGTATATATATATAGGTGAGGGCTATCTTAAGAAGGTTAAATATTGCAAGAATACTTACCACCAATTCCCCGTATCTAGCTCCCACCAAAATAATAGAATTAATGGTCCAAATGTAACACCTCCATGATTGTAAGTCCCAAAACAGATTCGGATCACAGTGGTTGATTGTTATCACTCAAACAACTATAGATTAGTTGTTTGAATGTGTGAAAGTTAAGAAAAACTAAACCATGAAGTTGAAGAATCTTGAATGGATCAAACAACTAGTGTTGTATATGAAATCCCAAAAAGATGTAATCAATAACAACACCTGGATATTCGGATGTAAGCACAATAACAAGAATCACAACACAAGAGGAATCACCAAAATCTGTCCAAGAAACTTGGACAACACATTCATTGAAGAACCTATTTATACAGATCTGACTACCCAGCGTATTTAACAAATACGCTGGGTTATTAATTACGCCGCCAACATATGACTTTCACATAATTGCACTTTGACCCTTTTAGATTATCTAACTATTATAAACCAGCTCAAACTATGGATAATCAAGTACCAATGGTCTCAAAATGTTCTAACAATATCCCCGTAGACAGTTACGTGCTTGAGTTTCTTCAGTCTTGACTCAGAGCTTCAGGGTCTGCGGCTGATCCTTGATCCTTTGCTTGCGCAGCTAGATCGGTAGGTTGGTCTGTTGTTGCTTCCGTTGTTGATTCAGAAGTTGGATTAACAAAAGCTTCACTTGAGGTTTGTTGGAACTCCGTAGTGGCTTCATATGTGGATGAAACCGGAGTTTGAGATTGAGATGCAGCTTGAGATGGTGAGGGAGCTTTCTGTTGGGACGATGACTTGTGCTTTCTTTTCCTTTTTCTTGCCTCCTCTTTTTCTTTCTGCTTTTCGATTCTGATTACAATGTCTATCATTTATATCTTTCTTTCTCTGGCCCGCTCCACCACCCTTTGAAATAACATTCCTTCTTCTCTGTACTCATTTTGTGACCATAGAAAATGTTAAGATCGGAAAGACAGAACATGAAGACATCCATTGGGTCTAAAATGCGAATATCTTCGTTAGAGACCAATCTGATCACTGCTTCTCCCGTCTTCCCGTTGTAGAACCATTTCTTGAAATTTGTAAGCATGACGGGCTGTTCTGGTGGGATTTTGACTCTTGTTTCAACCTTAGCAGGATCGATGAGCCATGTAACCATTCCCTTTCCGATGATGGGATCTTTTGTGGTCTTTAACACTCTTCTTCGGGGTCGTTGTGGCTTGAATACTGTGAAACCCGATTGCATTCTCTCAAAATAAGTCTTTCAAAGTCAGCTTCGATGCTACTGTTGGTTGGGTTTATCAAGTCTAGCCTACCCAGTTCCCAAATATCCCATCTTGGAAGGCTTTTCATATCAACTCCGATCTTGAAGTGCTGAATGACTCCACCTCGTCTCTTCACAATGAACATCCCTTCGAGATTACAGTACTTCCAGCTTATTATTCTGTCGGTAACTTCAGATTTTTCAATAGTGACCACATTATAGCAGTTTGGAAGTTTTTCTTTTTCTTTCCTGAACCACTCTGGATGCATTGGAGTTACTGAGTCACCGTCCTCAGTCTCATAAACAATATCTTCTTCCAAACCCCATTCGACAAAGCGAGCTGGCATCTCATTTCTGTCCACCTCCTCTTCTTCACCTTCGTCATCTTCAGTGACGTTTACCGCAGATTCCAAACGCTATTTCTTATTTTCTCCATCCTCAGCCTTTTGTCTTTCTTCTTCAACCTGGAACTTCTCATAATCAAATATATCTGTGGATGAGAACATCGGTTGTATGCCTTGGTGCAAAGCTCTCTGATCATACGGTACATCTTTTCCATTCCATCCTGCTGAAATCGCACGAATCTTGTTTGTTCTTTGACATATGCGTGGAGCTCTTTGTTTTTCTTTCTTTGCTCCCTCAGCTTTTCGCGAATTACGTTCGTGTTGTTTACCTGATGTTTCAACAGACAAATCTCCTGAGCTGGGCCTTTCGCAATATCTTTCGCTAGCTTATAGTACAGATCCTGAAAAGGACGCGGTCTTCGAGGAGCTTGTTGGGGCATCTGCTTTGGTTGTGCTTCTGTCGACGGTCCTTCCCCTGTTTTCTTTCGCTTCTGAGGGGGAGATAAACTGGGAGCTTCTGGTTCGACAATCAATTGATCAACAAACTCATCTAACTGTTCCTACTCGGTAGTGACCGTCATTGGTGTTTCAGATTCTGTCATCTGTCGCCTCTTTCTTCTAGCTTCTCTTTTCTCTCTTTCTTCTGCCTCGTGAATTGCATGGAGATTTTCAATATGTTCACGATGTTCTCTTATGCCTCCGGCCCTAAAGCTGCTTTCCATTAAACGTTCTTGAGAAGGGGTATCTTTTCGTTTCTTTGATGAGTCCCCTTCTTTCATAAGTTGCTTTCCTTTATTCTTTTGAATTAGCTGCTCGGTTTCCTCTTCTTCCTCATCCACTTCCTCCTCAACATCTCCTTGTCTCTTTCTTTTCACATGTTCTCTGTATTTCTCATAGGTGGCTTTCACAACAGGAAATCTTTCTTCCCTATACATCCACTGATGTAGCAGCACCCACTCTTCAGTTTTTAGTTCTATAATCTGACGTCCTATCGGCAACTGAAACTTGTATAGGTCGCCATCATGAGGGAGATTCGGATGCTGGTCATTGATGAGGAGCTGAACAAACCGTGGGTATATGGCCCATGTGGAGGAATTTGCATTGTCAACCATACAGTAAAAGATAAGAGCTGAGATATTGAATGGCTGTTTTGTGCAAAGGTTGAGCATAGCAGCCGACCATTCTAAGTTCAAGCCATCATATCCTCCCTTTCTGTGTGCCAAGCTCATAGCAAATACATGAAGAATGAACCTCCAGTCCTTTGTAAGCCCCTTTCTTTTGATCTCGTTTTTCTCTCTAAAGTCTCTAACATACCTCATCCCTTTAAAGCCATCGAGGATGTCATCCTTCTTAACTCTGAGCGGATCACTGTGCTTGTCTCCAAGACTGAGGACTCTACATACATTTTCCTCTGTTACTATGATATTCTCGTTCCTCACTGTAGCCGTGATTCTGTTAACTTCGTTGACTATTGACACCTTGGCTGTTTTCCAAAAGTCTTCAATGTGGATGTTGTAGACGATCAGATCGGCTTGAACAGCATAGCTGATTCTGCTTGAGTTTATCCACTCCGCTACATCTTCGAAATCATTTGGAGGTGGAACCAACTTGCATGGCTGATTGTGCTTTCGTGTTTTATCCCAAATGATTTCCTTCACCATTTCTGAAATCGAAAACGAGTCAAGTTAGATTTATATACATAAATATATATATGTATATATATAAGTATGAATATATAATAATAACAAAATTAATAAAAAAATATATACATATTAATTTATACATAAAATATATTTGGATTATAAATAAAATAGAAAACAAATCTGAAATGAATTTTATAAAACTGCTATTATATACGCTAGACCAATTTCGCCGGACACACAACTGTACACACGAGACTCAGAGAAAACTACGCCGAATTAGGATTATTTACGCTGCACAAATGTCGCGGATTTAGACTTTGACTCGAGAACGTATCCAGCGAAGATGATTATCTACGCTGGTTCACCGGCGTAATTGTCAATTACGCGGGTTGCTTGAACTCACGTTCAAGACTTAAATCTGCTGACACTAGGGTTTGAGATAACTACGCCACATTCAAATTATCTACGCTTTGTTAATAATAAATACGTTGGCTTCAAGTTTTTCTTAATAAACCCTTTAAAACCGGATGAGAACCAGATTAATATGTTTATATACAACACAACTTATTTGAAATCGATGCATAACATCAACAAACAATCAACATTTGAAAGCCAAAGTCATACCTAATCGATTTTAGTAGACTTCAATAAGATTACCAGATGAGGTTTAATTGTAATAAGTGGGACTTCGGATGAAACAGAAGAAGATGATGTTTGAATGTTTTTGAGAATATTTACATAAAGGAGAAACTGAAATTTATATACAAAATTACTTTCCAGCGTATTTAATAAATACGCTGGATCAGTAAATACGCCGCGCAGGTTTGTTTTGAGAGATATCTTCAAAGTTAAGAAATCTTAGAAACAAATAGGCTCGAAAATCTTAATTTGTCTCAAAAAACGTGCCCCTTTTAAAAATAGAGCAAAAACTTAAAATAAGTTTAAGAAAAATGAAAAATTGCAATTTGAATTCTGAAGATTATTTTTAGGACACGGAAGCTTCCTTTTTCTCATAAAACTTAAGCTTACAGATTCGGATCCTGTGACTTTCCTGCAGAAGATCATACTGGTAACACTTCGTTATTTTGAGATAAAATATTAGATATTTTGAATAATCAAGGCACAAGAAAAACTGTCAGTATGTTTGTCCTTTTAAATCCATGCACCTATCTTTCAACATGCGATCAGAGAGCCTTATCATGTTGTGGTAGTATTGACAAGAAATTCGAAGTTCCCTCACTCATGCTGAACTGTCAGAATGTTGTGCCCGTGAGTCCTACATCAGGACATACCCCCGCGATCAAGGTATGCACAAAGATTCCTCATAGCAGGTGAGTATATTGACCTCATTCGTATTTGAAATTTCAACGTTAGACAATTGGTGTTCAGGTCAGTACTTCCGTAAAGTCTAACGAGGGCTATGACAGATACCAAATACGGTATGATTTAAGCACTTGAATGATTCTCAATGAGAGCTTCATTTGTGTAGGGTTTTGGTCGCATTGGCTCTTTTGTAAAGATATCATAATTGTGTCTAGGTCAGCATATATTTGGATGCAGCAGTAGAGCAACTATGATATCCCCGAATGATTAGTCAATATAAAGACCCAAAATCTCGGACTTTGGCAATCTATCAACGCAAGATTGAAGACCATTAAGCCATACGCCGCAACGTGTTACCCACAAGATGCACAACATTGTGGGTATCAAGAATTCTTGTGTGATCATTAGCTTTTATCTCCTTTTCGCAGTTTACTTCAAGGTATTCCTTAATCTACTGACACGTCGTTGCTTGGTGCCTCAACCTGATTTTCTTTTAAGATCAAACAAAGTGTCAGCAGTTTTTCTATCATTTCTCATGCTGTTGTCAAATAAAGGATTCTGTCTCAACAATTTTTTCTGGAAAACTTCCCCCTTAAAATTTTATTTTCGAGAATCCATTGCTTGAAAAGAAATTTTAAATTTGTAGAAAATCTTTTTGTTGGGCACATTTTAAAAGATTATTATTAATTATTTATTTTATTTTTATTTTCTTAATCACTTCCACTCAAGGAAATTGACCATCTCCAACCAGGTTACCAACTAGTTGAAGAGAGTTTTATCAAAGGCTTTCGTGAATATATCAGCTTTCTGTTGCATCGTATCCATCGGCACCACTTGAATATATCTTTTCTCATACGCATCTCTGATCGCATGAATGCGAATTTCGATGTGTTTAGTTTTGGAGTGGTGGATAGGGTTCTTCACAATTCCAAGACACGCTTCGTTGTCGATGAATATAGGAGTCTTCATAACGTTGATTCCATAATCCAACAACTGATTTTGTATCCAGAGAAAAGGCCTAAAAGAAAACATTGTTCTGGGGGATGATACCTGTTGGTAGCGGCTTCAAAACACCTTCAAGCGAACCTAACAACATTCCTAAAAACATTGCCTTTGAACTAAAAAAAAGAATCTATTAGAGGGGAAATGAAAGATATTTTGTTCTACTATAGAAAATTATTTGATTCTTGCCTTTCAAAGAATTTCCATGATACACAAGAACAATCATTTTTTTAGGATTTCATGATACCAAAGAGCATATTCACCCCTTTCTTTTTTCTTTTATTTTATCTTTTAAAAGGATCCGTTGATTTTTTGGTGCAGTCATTTGATTTGGTAATAGTAATAAAAAAATAACAAATAGAAAAGAATAATGGCTTGGGCTGTGTATCTACACAAATCTACGGTAGAAGAGAAGGTTCCATCGGAACAATTATTTATTTTAGTGTACCTATTCGCTTTTTTTCAAAAGGGGGGGGGGCAGTATGGGGAAAAATGACAAGAAGATATTAGAACATTAATTTAGAAGAGATGATGGAAGCAGGAGTTCATTTTGGCCATGGTACTAGGAAATGGAATCCTAAAATGGCACCTTATATCTCTACAAAACGTAAAGGTATTCATATTACAAATCTTACTAGAACTGCTCGTTTTTTATCAGAAGCTTGTGATTTGGTTTTTGATGCAGCAAGTAGGGGAAAACAATTCTTAATTGTTGGCACCAAAAATAAAGAAGCTGATTCAATAGCATGGGCTGCAATAAGGGCTTGGTGTCATTATGTTAATAAAAAATGGCTCGGTGGTATGTTAACGAATTGATCCACTACATAGACGAGACTTCATAAGTCTATTGAGAACTGAACAAAAAACAAGGGGACTCAGCCGTCTTCCAAAAAGAGATGCGGCTATGCTGAAAAGACAATTATCTCATTTGCAAACATATCTGGGTGTTATTAAATATATGACAGGGTTACCCGATATTGTAATCATTGTTGATCAGCACGAAGAATATACAGCCCTTCAAGAATGTATCACATTGGGAATTCCAACAATTTGTTTAATCGATACAAATTGGACCCCGATCTCGCAGATATTTCGATTCCAGCGAATGATGACGCTATATCTTCAATCCGATTAATTCTTAACAAATTAGTATTTGCAATTTGTGAGGGCCGTTCTGGCTATATAAGAAATCTGTGATTAATAATAAGATAAATAACTTATTTCATTTCGGAACCTTCATAGATTTATCGAATCGGTTACTATTTCTGAATCTCAAAAAAGAGAGAAAAATAACAAGGAATATAATTTGATTAGTCGGTATTCAAAATATACGATTCAAGTAATCAAGTCGAGAAAGAGATGGTTGAATAAAAATAATTTGTTTAAAGTTCTATTTTTGTCAGAGGGCAAGATGAATGTTCCATCATGTTCCATCAACACACTAAATGGGTTATACGATCTATCCGGTGTGGAAGTAGGCCAACATTTTTATTGGAAAATCGGGGGTTTCCAAGTCCACGGCCAAGTACTTATTACTTCTTGGTTATAATTGCTATCTTATTAGGTTCAGCCGTTCGGAACCCACAAACCATTCCGACTGGCGGTCAGAATTTCTTCGAATATGTCCTTGAATTTATTCGAGATGTGAGTAAAACTCAAATTGGAGAAGAATATGGTCCTTGGGTTCCTTTTATTGGAACTATGTTTCTATTTATTTTTGTTTCTAATTGGTCAGGCGCCCTTTTACCTTGGAAAATCATACAATTACCTCATGGGGAGTTAGCCGCACCCACGAATGATATAAATACTACTGTTGCTTTGGCTTTACTCATGTCAGTGGCATATTTCTATGCAGGTCTTACCAAAAAAGGATTGAGTTATTTTAGGAAATATATTCAACCAACTCCAATTCTTTTACCTATTAACATCTTAGAAGATTTCACAAAGCCCTTATCACTTAGTTTTCGACTTTTCAGAAATATATTAGCCGATGAATTAGTAGTTGTTGTTCTTGTTTCTTTAGCACCGTCACATGTTCCTTGGATATTTACAAGTCGTATTCAAGCTCTTATTTTTGCAACTTTGGCCGCGGCTTATATAGGTGAATTGATGGAGGGCCACCATTGACTAGTTTTCTAAATAGTCTTTTTTTAGTTTAACCTAAGGCAATGGTGCGTGGCTAAACAAAAAATGAAATTCGGAAATGAAAATATACAACTACACTATATACGATCTAGAGTAATAGAAAAAAAGATTACAACAAAGATTACAATATTGATATTATTCCAATATTGATATTAGAGTATAGAATTGAAAAAAAAGGAAAGAGATCTCAAAGATCTGTTTCCTAAAATTCCCGTTTGGTCCATTTATATCATAATCATACCTTCCCCTCAACGATAGATTGGTCATCGAATCCGAATATTCACTATTCGGATTCGTAATTTAACGAAGAAGTCTTGTGGTATTACGACGTGTTATTAAATAAAAAGAGGATGTTCTATATAACGATTCCCCTTTTCAGTTGATTTTATTCACCGATTGACCAAACACAAATATTAAAAAATAATAAATTGTATGAACTTAGATAAATAAAATCAATTTCTATGCAACGATTCGCCCCAATTAATTTATCCATTGATTATCTTATCAAATTGGGTTGCAGGATAATGATAAAAATGATAAAGAAGGGGGGAGGGAAAGGATAATTTCTAAAAAGCGGGGTTCATAAATGGTTCATAGAGGGGAGGTCAAACTAGGTATATGGAATTGAATAGCTATAAGTTAACTTCTATCAAGGGTTAGACGTATACTTATCAAATTGAATTGAAGATGAAGGAAGAGTTGGTTTACATTGTGGAAGAAAGACATGTATATGTGATATTAGATATTGACTAGTTATATACGAGCTAAAGATATATCTAATTTTCCCTACTAATCGAATGCGAATGTAGATGGGGATTCTATAGAAGTCCTTTTGTCTCATCTGTGACTGTGAGTTGAATAACGGATGAAGTTAATAAAAAAATCGAAGAATTCAAAGAGTGATTCAGGACAAAGAAACGGAAAAACTAAAGTTGTATGGATTCATAAATACTTTATCTAGAGAAACTAAAAAAGAGATATCAAAGTCATTTTGATAATTCAAGAATGTTATTACTTGAATTCGAAGTTCATAGTTACTTCGACTGGATGAATCGTAGCAATGGAATAATTAAGTCATAGTTCATTGGTTGAATGTATCATTAACCATTTTTTTTGGGTACGAGGAACTTATCATGAATCCACTGATTTCTGCCGCTTCCGTTATTGCTGCTGGATTAGTTGTAGGGCTAGCTTCTATTGGACCTGGAGTTGGTAAGGAACTGCTGCGGGTCAAGCTATAGAAGGTATCGCGAGAAAGCCCGAGGCGGAGGGAAAAGTACGAGGTACTTTATTGCTTAGTCTAGCTTTTATGGAGCTTTAACAATTTATGGCCTGGTTGTAATAT